>FLSR01001462.1:0-11529 GCA_900092035.1 Leuciscus waleckii
CAAACACCATGTAAAAGTGAATTTTGCATAATAGGTGCCCTTTAAGGACAACTGCAAATGGTAGCCTAGTGAGTGTTCAAAAAGAAAGAAAAAAAACGAAGCAAAGTATGAAAACCTTTGTTTCTTTTACAAATTAACAACATAAATAATAACCATATACTGTATTGAGTGACACATAAAATCACTATCATTTTTAACCCCAGCACCTGCCGAAAATCATACTCCCACTCCCAATGCCAGCTTTGCAAGGTCAAACACATAAAACTAATTCTGATGGCACCTTTCTCCATGGAGGATCACTGCAGATAAGCACTCTATAGCTTCAGTAGTCACATTCAAATCCAGAATCAAAACACATCTGTTTAGCTCTGCATTTACTGAATGAGCACTGTGTACGTCCGACTGATTGCACTTTATCTGCTATATGTATCCTCTTTTTTATTCTTTTAATTATTTTTATAACTGTTTTATTTAAACATTTTTATTCTCTGCTTTTATTGTTCTTACACATCTGTTAACAAATATTCAGTTTCTATGTAAAGCATTTATAATTGTGTATAAAATGTGCTATATAAATAAATTGCCTTGCCTTGCTTTGCCTTGCCCTGCCCTGCCCTGTCCTGCCTTGCCTACCTGTTCATGCAGAACTTTAGCTAAATAATTCACTGCTCTTCCAGTGTTTTCTGGGATATGTGAACAACACTCAGTTGCAATCACTTTGCATGTTCCTTCCTGGGAGGCTAGTCTCTCAAGAGCCATTCAATTTTGTAAAACAACCTTCCTCATTACATGCACTTCATCTGAAATGTTAGCGATAGAACTAAGTATAGTTTTTGCTATGGCCTAAAAAACGCCTCATGAAGTGCCTGTACTTCATTCTGTAAATCGATCACTCATAAAAAAACTTGTTTTGTTACCACAAACAAAGTGTGTGCCATTAAAACAAGTGTTTCAATTTCTCATTGTTAGAACAGCTTTGTCACATCTGGAAAATTCACACATCTGCCTTAGAATTGCTTACTATTCTTCCCTTCAATGCACTAGGAATAATTCCCTGCAGATTTCAAATTAAGGTCAAACTGATAGCTAAAATCAGTAATGAAAGAAAGAAAGAAAGAAAGAAAGAAAGAAAGAAAGAAAGAAAGAAAGAAAGAAAGAAAGAAAGAAAGAAAGAAAGAACGATTTAAATAGAGCTTTCATATGTACTACTGGACACCCAAAGCGCTTATCAGGGAATCGCTCCTCAACCCCCACCAGTGTGCAGCATCCACTTGACAATCACTGTTCTTGACTGAATAACTTTTGTAGCTTTAATAAGGATTCATCTATATTTAATTTATAATTTATGCTTTTAAGACAGTGAAGTGTTTGATAACTTTATTCAATTTCTGTATATTCTACCTGTTAGACCTACCTGAAAATCTTAAAGCACTGTTTAAAAGTTTACATGGGTCAAAAACAATGAAAACAATAACTTTTTGTGCATTTTAGCAGGGCAAGGAAAAATTTTAACTGGTCTGACTGGGCCAATATAAAAAATTAAACTCTGATATATTGAAGGGCTGGTAAATGTGACATTCATTATAATGGGTTTATGTGAAGATTGTTTTAAGTTCATATAAATTAAAAGTTTAAAGCCTAATAAAGGTTAAAATTGATAGATTTCAATTATACTGTAATGCTGAATCCTACAATTAATAGCTACAATTAATGGCTTTCATAAAAAGATGTATATAATTAAATATAATATAATACCTGTAACTGGAGCCATACACTGACGTCCACATCCATTGCTGCAGCATTTCTCATTCTTGGCACAGTCACTGTCATCGCCACACGACACGAAACGTATCCAGGCACATATTCCTGGTTCAGATGTTCTGCTTGGACACACTCCTGGATTTACTGTTATACAGACACATGACAGAGAAGCCATCACTGAATGCAGTCTTTTTCAGTGTAAAAAGTTAAATAGTTGTACCTATATATTATTAGATACGTTTTACAAGAAAGAGCAGTTTCAGCAGTATTTCAGTCTTTCTACTTTAAAATGTCATGTATTAGTCATCATGGTATTTGGTTATTTTGCTGTTGTTGCTGTAAGGACCTTTGAAATAACTGAAATAATTTGGCAAAGTGATATGGACATGTACGTAATGCGGTCAAGACCTGCCTGGGACTACTTTAGATGTGCAATTCCATAAAAATAATTGTACACCTTAGAATCTTCGTCAACCAGTCAGATTCAAGCATTCAACAGCCCAGTAGTATAATATAATATAATATAATATAATATAATTAATATAATATAATATAATATAATTCCACTACAGAAGAGCATCATTAATATAATATAATATAATACAGTATAATATAATATAAACATTGATCAACAAACATATATAGAGCATGAAATTTGGTAAAGGTCAAACTTGCTTGTTTTATGCGAAAGAACAAATGAGGTTTGTGATGCAAAGCATGTTGGAACGTCCACAAGAACCATTGAGCTTTGTTCTCGTGTGTCAAGCAAGAATGGTTGATCTTTCATGTTTACCATATTTGATGAGCTATGTAAATGTATTGATCAATACTTTTTAATGCATGGGATTTTGATTGTGTGGACTTTCAATGGATGGACAAAAAGGATATGTGAATATAAAAAAATATAAAAAAATGTAAGTTATTTCCGCTGTCCACATGAACACTTGGATATTCGCCAAATGACAGCGCACATTTATCTAGGCTAACATTAGAGCAAGCGGCTATGTAGTGGCAAATGTTAGGCTACTCCCTACATGTTTCAAATGATAAGCCATAGTTAGGTAAATGAATGATAGATGAATGTTTGCCCGACATACTGTAATTACCACATGGACCAGTCGTGTTACAATCTGTACATCACGGAATGCGTGACTTTGCCACTTCCTGTGGAGTTTTTTTTTCTTTCTGTCATACTCCCACTCCCAATGCCAGCTTTGCAAGGTCAAACACATAAAACTAATTCTGATGGCACCTTTCTCCATGGAGGATCACTGCAGATAAGCACTCTATAGCTTCAGTAGTCACATTCAAATCCAGAATCAAAACACATCTGTTTAGCTGTGCATTTACTGAATGAGCACTGTGTACGTCCGACTGATTGCACTTTATCTGCTATGTATCCTCTTTTTTATTCTTTTAATTATTTTTATAACTGTTTTATTTAAACATTTTTTTTCTGCTTTTATTGTTCTTATGCATCTGTTAACAAAATATTCCGTTTCTATGTAAAGCATTTTTAATTGTGTATAAAATGTGCTATATAAATAAATTGCCTTGCCTTGCCTTGCCTTGCCCTGTCCTGCCTTGCCTACCTGTTCATGCAGAACTTTAGCTAAATTGTTCACTGCTCTCCCAGTGTTTTCTGGGATATGTGAACAACACTCAGTTGCAATCACTTTGCTAGTTCCTTCGGGGAGGCTAGTCTCTCAAGAGCCATTCAATTTTGTAAAACAACCTTCTCATTACATGCACTTCCTCTGAAATGTTAGCGATAGAACTAAGTGTATTTGTTATGGCCTCAAAGGCCTCATGAAGTGCCTGTACTTCATTCTGTAAGTTGATCACTCATAAAAAAACTTGTTTTGTTACCACAAACAAAGTGTGTGCCATTAAAACAACAAGTGTTTCAATTTCTCATTGTTAGAACAGCTTTGTCACATCTGGAAAATTCACACATCTGGCTTAGAATTGCTTACTACATTCTTCCCTTCATGCACTAGGAAAAATTCCCTGCAGATTTCGTATTAAGGTCAAATTAGTGCATTTGGCACCAGTTTCACACTGTAATTGAGTACAACTGGAATTTCCAAAAGTCATTGTGAAAATCAATTCTTTACCACCTCATATTGCCTGTTTTTTTTACTCTTTCCCTTTAACAATTTTGCCATTTGTCATCTCAACATTAAATCACAGAACACCCTAAACAAGTTGTCTGGCAGGTTTGTCATTTTGATACTAGAATTGTCAGGTTGGGTGCACCATTCAGATTGCACAAATCATTCAATGCGTTTCCGAAAAGCATTGTTAGCCAACTATGGTCACACGTTCCTTCATTTTCATCATAGTTTAACGAGTCTGTGTTTGCCAAACCATAGCTTTAACTTAACCATAGTTCTAACTAATAGACTTCACACTGAATATACCTAGCCGGTTGGTGCCAAAAGGGCGTAACTGCATTTACGCCTTTTTGGCATTGAGAAATGTATTGTGGGTAAAGCCTGTGGATAGCACATGAGTCAAAATGGCTTACAGCACATATAAGCCAGGTAGGTCAACCATCAGAAGAAAACCGTTTTTAACTGCTGAAGATGTACTATTAAAGGATTAGTTCACTCAAAAATGAATGTTTTGTCATTAATTACTCACCCTCATGTCAAACCGTAAGACCTTTCAAGGCCCAGAAAGGTAGTAAAGACATTGTTAAAATATTATTGTGACTACAGTGGTTCAACCAAAAAACCTGGCTTTATTCAACAGTTTTGAACATGTCACACATGGTCTAAAACAAACCCAAAGATGCAGAGGGAGAAACAGTTTGTTCGCAGAAAATCAAGTGGCTGCCCTACACAAAAGAGGATCCAAAAGGTGGAAAACAGGAGTACAGAGATTATCATGGAATGGAACCTAAAAAGTTATACAGATGTCCACCTGGGATCATTGCTGTGAAAAAGAAAGACTTACTTATACTGTGCACAAATGGCAGTATCCCGCAGTCTTATGTGGACTTCTGCCGCATTTACAATTCAGGGCAGGCTGCTATCTCATTTACAAATCCATCTGAAACATTCTTTATGACACAGATTGTCTTTGTTATGTTGTCATGTCCTCAATATTCAGTAACCTATTTCATATGCTCTGAGCCTATGTACTTTCAGTTGGTAATATGGCATTCAATTAACTAATTTGATGTAAGGACTTTTTATGTGATATTTAATTTTATGACAACAGATTGTCATTTCTTTTAAACTCATTCATCTAATGCTTTGTTCATATTGTCATTAGATGTTTTTATATGTGAAATAGAATGAAATATTGGTGCCAAAAAGGCGCATGTAACTTAAAATAAATAAATCAAATAATTAGAATTTATTTTTTCTGAATAAAGGTTAAAATAGTGTTCAATAAGTATACAGTCATCCATGTGTGTACATATTTGTATTATAAAAGATTGAAATCAGTACATGAAATCAGATCAAACTATGGTAATTTTATTTTTGGCTCTCCAAGTTGGTGAAACGCCCTTCTGGTTTTCACCCCTCAACATGTTAGTCCTTTTATTCCATATTTTTGTTTTTATAATCTTGTTTTCAGAGTGCGATTAACTCTTTCAACCATGCCTGATGATTGTAGTTGTCTTGCGCAATGAAAATGCCATTGAATCTCCAAAAGTCTGAAGACTTCCTGACATGCCTGAATATTAAAGTGTGTTCCCTGATCAGAAACAATCAGGGGCATGAATTTATTAGGGGCGCTAGGACGTGTCCCTACCAATATCCAGTGACCACTTATTTTTCCCTAGCAATAATTTTGATAAAACATTTAAATATATTTATATATAACCCATATTGTCCGATTGTGTCTTGTGGTTTTTATGTATCACTCAATGTAGCGCTCACTGTCCAGTTGTGCAGGCTCCTTTCCTTGCTTATGCAGTTCAGATGCAATGTTTTGGAAGCTAATTCAGCATGTTAGTCATGTCAGCCAAAAAAGCCAAATCTAAAAGCCACTGCTCATCCTCAAGTTGTTTGTAGATAGAGAAACTCCTTTATCTCAGGCAGCAGCTCACGAAATCTTTCCAAAAATGTGCCCCTGCTTAACCACCTGCCATCTGTATGCATGTAAAGTGATACACTGGAGGCATGTGTAAATGAGAACCCAAGTGCAGTTTATTATAAACAAAACCAAACATGAAACAAAAACATGGCGTGGCATGAAAACACAAGACATGAACATGAACATGAACATGAACATGAACATGAACATGAACATGAACATGAACATGAACATGAACATGAACATGAACATGCCCAAACAGTGGTCTACAAGAAACAATACTTGACAAAGACACATGGCAAACATGAGGGCTTAAATACACACACTAATGACAAGACAAGGGACACCTGTGAACAAAGATCAGGCAATTAACCAATGACAAGACACGTGGCAGGATCACATGACAGACATGGAAACATGACATGAACCAGGGCAGGGCAGGCTGTGCAGGCGGCCAGGGCGGACCTGGGCCTTGGCATGACGTGGGTGGACCTGGGCCGTGGCAAGGCGGCCAGGGCGTAGCAGGCTGTGCAGGCGGCCAGGGTGGACCAGCCAGTTCAAGGGACTAGATACCCGCTCAGGAACAGACATGACGTGAAAAGTCTCAGGCTCTGCAGACGTGACGTGAACTGTCTCTGGCTCGGCAGACGTGACGTGAACAGTCTCTGGCTCGGCAGACGTGACGTGAACTTCAAATGTGTGCCCGACCACACACACCATATGGCTGTGGCCATAATGGTTAGTGTAGGGGTCACTGAGGGCTCAGGATTAGTGGCAGCCATCTCTGCTGAGGGCTCAGGTTCAGGCGTGGCGGTGGCCATTTTTACTGAGGGCTCAAGTGACGTGATGGCAACCATATTGTCCGGAGACACTGGCTCGGCGGCAGACGTGGCGTGAACAGACTTGGCAGGCATGACGTGAAGAGACTCAGACATGGCAGACTTGACGTGAAGAGATTCAGGCTTGGCAGGCATGACGTGAAGTGGCTCGGTTCTCTGAAGCCTTGGAGTTGGAAAGCGCGAAGAAGTCTAGTTGTCATAGCAAATTAAAAAACAAAAATATCGCCTGGTCAAAATGTATTCGTCAAGTGCAAGTCAGACAGAAACTAAAAAGAGGAAGGAAGGACATTGTTATATTTATTTTTTATAAAAAAATTAACAAAACCATATATTCAAATTATGTGTGATCTACCAGCATTGTCTAACCTATTGGCATACCTGTCAATCTTCCCGTTTTTCACGGGATTCTCCCGTATTTTACCTTGCTATCCCGCTATCATACCGTTTAAATATTTTCCCGTATTTCTCCCGTATTTTTTATCAATTTTTTAAGGTTACAATGACGGGTAGGTTTAGGGATCAGTGTTTGGTGTAGGTTTGGGATAGTAGTTTGGGGGATAAAAAAAAAAAAAAGAACAGCAGCATCCCGAGGATGTACGAACATGAGAGAGATGGCATTGGAGACTATGTATGTAATGTATTATTTATGTAATACAGAGATTATGTATTTATTTATGTTAATATCTGCACAATTAATGTGTAGTCCCCGCCCCCCCAGTGGACGAAGCAGTGCCAGCAGGCTTTCATCCAGATAAAGGCAGCTCTGTGTGGCGGACCGCTCTTACATTCTGAAACCTGGCGGAAAGAGTGGCAGAGCCCGTCTGTGAACTACTATCTGTGCTGTAGCGAGTCTACGGTGGATGCGTTGTGTGCACAACTTTGGTTTTTGTTAAGTTATACAAATAAATCGTATGAGTCCCATTCACACTGACCCTGTCTTCTTCCTTCCAACCTTTGAACCTAATCACAGCGCCAAACATTAGGCTACATGTTTTTACTCCAATCTCATTTCATAACGAAGAGAAACATTTGAAGTAACATATGATAATCCATATATTTTTCTCTAGTGTAGTGTACTGAAGTGTTCCTTTTTAATGATTTATCGTTATAGGCCGCCTGAATTTCTGTAAAGTAAAAATGGTATAATTGTTATTCTTATTTTATGCAGCCCTACAAGTATATGCTACAAGGCTCAACAAACCTGGTGTTCATTATATATATATAGTGAATTTTAAATTGCAATTTTAACCAGAAAAATCCAAAAATTCTCCCCAAAATCACACAACCCCATAGTTTCACTTGATATCAGCATGTTCACAGTTGTTTTGTTGTTGTTTTTACTGGGATCAGATGCTACTGATGAGTCCTGCTGACTTAAACATACACATGAGTCTCTCAGGACATGAACATGGTCAAGTGAAAAAGCAAACACCTTGGAAATGACTGGTATGTTGAATGACAGTTATGTTTCAGGAATGGCACAAAGGTGTGTGACTGTTCAAGTCTCTGTCTTTAGATCAGTGTGTTCGATAATGTGCTTTTTTGTCCTTTGTTATGTACCTTTGTTGCGTTGTAAATAAATCCAAACAATCAAAAAGCCATTCATTTTTAAATCTCTCCTCATTCTTTGTTCAAGTTCCCTCACAGACCCACCTGATGGGGCCATAAGGAGAGGGTCTTTGTCTTCCCAGGTGTGAAACACCTCAATATTCATGATGACTCAAGCCCTCCTCGCATACAGCTTTCTTACACAAAACATGTCTTACAAATTTTAAATCAATATATTGTTTTATTTGAATGAGTGGGCAGGATCATTTTCACATAGTTTTGAAGCAAATATTCTAGGCTAGGTGATAACATTTTCTAACGTTTTGTGAAGAAATAATCAGTATGGGTTTTATTACCTTATTCAGTGACAATTATTTTATTTTTTTCACAAACCACGCATAAACATAATTTTCTCAAAACAAAACATATATGCTGCTCACATATTATTGTAGCAGAGTTTGTGCTGAATAGTGTAATCAGACTTTAGCCATGGAAATATTACAAGTAACAGAAATAAGCACAAATGTCAGAGCATGTCAGAACACCTCCAGGGACAATTTATGTCAAAGAACATTTTGAGACAACATTGCTACTTTCAACTTCAATAGCTAAGCAGTATGAATTATTAGCTCTAAATCTTTCTGTGTCTGAGAACCTCAGCTCACCACAGTTGTATTTTACATTCTGTAATGAATTTGTTGGCTTTTTTTAATTATAAGGAACTGATCTTACTTAGTGATTTTAATCTGAACTGGATGCATTCAATATCCGATCATTTTAAAATGCTTTGTGATAATCTAAATCTTCTTCAATTGGTAGAATCACCCATTAGGCCTAACTCGAAATCTCTGGAATAATCTACTTTAATAGATCTTGTCATTACAACTGTCCCACATAGATACTCTTCAGTTTCTGTATTCACAAATGATATCAGTGACCACTGTGTTGTGGCGGTAGTTAGAAATATGAAGTTACCTCAGCAAAATCCAAAAATTATTACTAGGCGTTTTATGAAATACTTTAATGAACAAGCATTTTTATACGATCTTGCTTAAATTGATTGGGATAAAATTATTTTAATACCGGATGTTGATTGCTCATGGGAATATTTTTACGACAGTTTTATGTTAATTATCAATAAGCACGCACCCATGAAAAAAAATAGAGTTAAATGCCGAGATAATCCATGGTTTTCAACCGCCTTATGTGATCTCATTCAAGAGGCTAGACAAACAAATCTAAATTCTGACAGGCTGTACTTTAGGCAGCTTCGAAATAAATGCACTGTGGTGATCAGATAGGCTAAATCAGATTATTTTCTTGATAAAAAAAAAATTCAACAAACTTAGAGGTTTTGGAGGAATATCAAGTTCTTAACTGGTATACAACTACTAGACCTTCCTTCCTACATAATGAAAGATTCTATTAAAATTGTAGAAAAAAAGAAAATGCTTAATCATTTTAATAGTAATTTTATCACATCGGGGTCTTTATTTCAAACAAATAATTCTAGAAATTTAAACTTAGAATTTCTCGAAGCAGAACGTATTCTATGGCCAAGAGAGTGTGCTTTGGAACAAATTATTTGCTCTGACGTCTGTTCTGCTTTAAAAGGTAAATAAATCACCAGGTCTGGACTATATTGCTCCATTGTTTTTAAAATTAGCAGCTGATCTTATTCTCCCTCACTGACGTATTTGTTAAACCTTTCTTTATTAACGAACAAAATTCCATGGATCTAGAGGTTAGCATTTGTAGTTCCTCTGTCAAAAGGGGGTGATCCTTCTTTAATGGACAATTATAGACCCATATCTAAACTTTGTATTCTCTCGAAACTTTTGGAAAAATTAGTTAGTGAGCAATTGACACGGTATTTAAATAGTCATAATATTTTGTCTATTAACCAATCCGGATTCCGTAAAGGGTGCAGTATGTCTACAGCCATTTTAAAAGTCTTGAACGACATAGTGGAGTCCTAAATAAATAAAGGTTGTTTTATAGTCTTTTATAGTCTACAGAACCCAGAGTGACACGCCCGGGATGGCTTCCCGTGCCTGAAGTCTTTTGGACGGTAGTTCGGTAGGCAAAGTACTGACGGCCGAGTTGTTGCGAAGAGGAAAAATGCTCTTTATAGACAGTGGGTGCGCTATCACAGTGGTAGTTTGCTTGGATGCTGTGATGGCCGACAACGTGGCCACACAGCAAGGTGGTAACTAAACCACACACACAGACATGCATCCTTCTCTTTTGTTTGTTTACATGTTATTTTGGTTGTCCTTTAGTATATTTCATAATTAAATATTTAGTTGCAGATCACCCCATATATGTTTCATAATAAAGACAGACACAGATTTGGTTCATTTTACCCACTTTATTTCTAATTTACACTTTTACCATACATGACAGGTTGGGTGCACACTTTCTAGTTATTAGTGGTATATTGTGTTAATGTTTATTTCTTTTGAGTCTAAGTTGCTTACGTGGGAAGAGCGGAGGTTTGGCGCTGTCTGGGACGCTGCGCTCCGGTGGAGGTCCATTCCAATAAAGGACCGGTTGGCGTCAGTTGCTGCCATTTTGTTCTGTTGGGCTAATCCATGTTGCCAATTAGCTGGGGGGTGCATGATTGATTGTATGTTTGTTTTGTTTATTATAATTCTATTTATATTTTGTTGGCTATAGTTATTTGGGTACATTATTTTTTTATGGCCCATTTCTTGATATTTCTGAAGTTAATTACTTTATTTATTGTAATTGTGTTAAGTGATATTTGTGGTGTTCCCTGTGTATGTCTAATGGACTAGTCCTATGTGTATATAAATTTCCCATGTGTGTCATTTGGGAGGCCATGTTTTCTTTGTTTAGTTTGTTTGTTTGATTACTGTTTTAGTTTGATCTTCTTTAGTTTACCATTTTTATGGGCCCAGACCTGACTTTATTTTCAGTCAGTTTTTCAAGTTATTTAATTTGTAACTTTGTTTTTTGCATTTAATAAATTATTTTTGGTTGGAAATCCTGCATTAGTGATGGCAAAATGAGGCTTCCTGAACCACTGATACCTCGCAGCCCATTGCTTCAGCCAAAGGTTCATTACTCGAAGCTTCATTCAGCATTGCTCCCTAGTGACACCTAGCTACTGTGCAAAGAAATAGCAGACAAATTAATTCATTCTGAACCAGTGTCATATCAAGGAACTAGTGATGGCCAGATCGAGGCCTCGTGAAGCAATGAAACAGTTGAACCAAATGTGCCATATTGTTTCGAGGCTTCGAATCAATCCGACACCCGTCTCAACGGTGACACCTAGTGGTCACTTGCAGGTGTTGATCTG
>FLSR01001463.1:0-11815 GCA_900092035.1 Leuciscus waleckii
AGAAACACACATTCAGAAACAGCACTTCTGCCCTCTGTCCATCAGACTATCATTACTATAACGCCTCTGTTATTTTCCTCGATGTAGGAAGCAAGAGTTCTGCGACCGAATGTGACAAATAGTTTGAGTGATTTTGTGTCGCCACATGGAAACTGTAATTAATGGAAATCTGGTGTCTGAAATGAACCCTGCCATTTAATGGAAAAATACTTTTCTAGAATACAACAATGGATGACATTGAAAGTGCAAAAAAAATTGCTCCAATTTAGTTTTTTTTTTTTGTCTGTATTTTTATTATTTTACTTTCATTCCTAGTCTAATTGTGAACTGTTGATCTGTGCATCCTATTCTAAAGAAGAAAGAAAAGTTTGTCTTTGTAGTATTTGACCAAAATATAATGCCTTGCTCTGCTTCCGTTGACGTCCAAGACCAGCTTTCAAAATACATCCCAGTTCTGATCCACAAAAAGAGTCAAAGATCATGTTGTGAACACTTCATGTTGACTCAGGATGATGTGGTGTAATTGCAAATCATTTATGTGACTCATTAAAATATGAACAGAGATGTTTTTGGAGACAGACTTTGTATTTCTAAGTTCAAAATGAAACAAAATCATAACAGTTTGGTGAATTGTGTGAGGTAATTGGCCATTATAGAGTCTGGAGGTGAAGTTGCATCGGTTAGCGGATCTCTACTCTTCCACTCACTGCACCAATAGGAAAATCACACATTATGCTCAGATGCTCTCATGAGATGCCAAATGAAATGTAAAATCTCGCCCTCACCTGATTCATTACGCAGTCACTGAAGTACAAGCGTCATTCTCTGTAGTGCTTTTGTGCAAACGGACCAAAAACAGACATTTTGGAAGACATTGTGGATCAACAATATATGCCAATCCCATTAACAGAATTACAATAAGTGGGTTTAATAACCAAGTATCAGATTCAGATGTTCCTTCTGTGGAAATGAAATGCCACTTCAGAGCAACTTTGATTTGAGTTCCTATAATCATGTAGAAAAGTAACGCTGCTCTATATAAGGTTGTTTTGTCATGCATGTAAATAATGCAAATGTTTGTGTGTGTGTGTGTGTGTGTGTGTGTGTGTGTGTGTGTGTGTGCAATTGTGAGTTTATAACTCGTAAACTTTAGATCATGCAATTCTGAGGAGAAAAAAAGTCATAATTGTGAGATAAAAAGTTGCACTTACCTTTTTTATCTTTTATTCTATGGCAGAAACAAGCTTCCATAGTTTTCAACATTGATAACATTGATAACGAGGAGAATGCTGGAGACCTGGAGAACGTTCTGCTGGAGACTTGGAGAACGCTGGAGACTTGGAGACGTGGAGAGATGAGATGCAGGATCACTGGAGACTTGGAGAACGCTGGAGACTTGGAGACGTGGAGAGATGAGATGCAGGATCACTGGAGACTTGGAGAACGCTGGAGACTTGGAGACGTGGAGAGATGAGATGCAGGATCACTGGAGACTTGGAGAACGCTGGAGACTTGGAGACGTGGAGAGATGAGATGCAGGATCACTGGAGACTTGGAGAACGCTGGAGACTTGGAGAATTTGATGCGAGCTGCAACTGGCAACCAGTACAGTTTTATGAGGAGAGGAGTGACATGTGCTCTCGGCTCAATAAAGACCACTCTAGCTGCAGCATCTGGATCAGTTTTAGAGGTTTGACAGAGCAAGCTGGGAGACCAGCCAAGAGAGCATTACAATAGTCCAGTCTGGATAGAACAAGTGCTTGGACAAGGAGTTGTGTAGCTCTGATAGGAAGGGCCTGATCCTCCAAATGTTGAATGTACAAGGCAAATCTCCAGGACCGGGCAGTGCTAGCAATGTGGTCTGTGAAGTTCAACTGATCATCAATCACAACTCCAAGGTTCCTGGCTGACCTTGATGAAGTTATGGATGACGAACCTAGATGAATGGAGAAGTTGTGGTGTAGTGTTGGGTTGTCCGGGACCACAAGCAACTCTGTCTTTGCAAGGTTTAGTTGAAGGTGGTGGTCCTTCATCTAGCCAGAAATGTCTGTCAGGCAAGCTGAGATACGTACAGCTACCGTTGGATCGTCTGGCTGGAATGAAAGGTAGAGTTGTGTGTCATCAGCGTAGCAGTGATAGGAAAAGACACGTTTCTGAATCACAGATCCTAGTGATGTCATGTAGATGGAGAAGAGAAGCGGTCCAAGCACTGAGCCCTGTGGCACTCCAGTACTGATGTTGGGTGTTAGACACCTCACCCCTCCACAACACCCTGAAGGACCTACCTGAGAAGTGAGACTTGAACCATTGGAGTGTGGTTCCCGTTCTTGTCTTAGGACAACTCTGATTAACTTTTTTGATCCACTTCAAATGTTGACTACTGTATACACTGTATATAATGGCTGAATTGCTGATTTCAACTAGTCAAAACAAGCTCTGTAAAGAGCACAACTGCATAGTGCTAGAAAAAAAACTAATGCATTTCACAGAGATCAAGGCAAATTAACATTGACCCACACATTGAATAATCATTCCAGCATGGAGGTAATGCGTCATGTGAACATGAGGAACATGAGTAACATGAGGATGATGTAAAGAAGAGAACAGCAGCTGCTTCACTTACACTGGCTGGAGGTTCAGTGTGTGTGATGTGATGGAAAGTGTGGATCAGTCACGCTGGACCAGAACATTATTCCTCATCTTTTGACATTAAGGGACAAAAACACAGATTTGAAGGAAATCTTTGCATTGATAGCAGTTAGCCAGGACCTGTTGATGATCGAGTACTTATCACACACATCCGATGTTCAGTGTCTGCTATGTTGGTGTAAACCGTTAAAACGATTAGGAAGAATTGTTGCGAGTTTGGTGACGTGCCTCTCCAAACCCTCACAGGGAAACAGCTATTTTCATGTTTCAGAGACACTGGCTAATGGATGCAAAGACAAACCAGGCTCTTTTTTATTGTATTTGTTTACTGCACTGCAGTTGTGCTGATCTTCAGTATCAGTGCAGATGTTAAATTAACGTTAGTCTCAAACAGCAGTCTGTTCACTGACCGTCTGATGCATACAGATTGTTCTTGTGCAACCCGAAGTTCACTGAGAAACAACATTTCTTTACAAGTTTTGATATTTGATCACACATAAATTTTTTTGCACAGTTCACTGAAAAAATTATTTGCATACACCAGATTTGCGAGCACCTAAATAGCACATAAAAACTAAAAGATCTGTTTGACCGCTTTATATTTTGATGGAGAAACTTTGAATCATTTGAACAACAGATGATTCAGAAAGGTGTGTTTATATCCATCAGCTGCTCTCTTCTCTGATTGAGAGGTTTTGGCCAGGATTGTACAGTCTGGAGAACACAAAGGTCAAAAGACTGGCTATATTCAAGGTTAACTTGGTTTTAAAGAATATGTTCAACATTATACAGGAAATTCATCAGCCAGAGAAAGGTCACAAGTATAGTGCACACCCCTATAAGGACCTAGCTAACAAAATATGTGTTCTAAGAACGCTTTCCTAATTTTCCCATTTAAAAAAAATTTTTTTTATAATAATTTCTCAATGTTGTCTTTTTTAAATGTTTTAATTGTTTTTCTTGTTTATATGAATGTTAAGGGAACAGTGTAACATTCTTCAAACATTATGAGAGCGTTACTTTTGAATGTTCTCTGAACGTCCTGAAACAAGAAGTTACATTTAAATAAAGCTAAGAGCTATTGAGAACATTATTGAAGATCAGAAACTTTAAACAGACATTCCTATTAATGTTACTGGAAACTAACTTTGAAAAAACATTGTGAGAACGTTCTCTGTTAGCTGGATGACTACATGCACAGCATGTATTGCATGTTGAAGGTGATTTTAAGCTTTTGAATGCGTTTGTAAGGCGATGAATTGAGGGTAATGGGAATGTAATAATAGTAACTAACTGATGTCTTTTTTGGCTGAAGTGACTAATGTATCATTAATGTACACTGCCTATAAGATGCAACGCTCTTTCTTTTGTCCACAGGATTGCACTGTGATTATAGACAGCACAGTTTGCGGTTGATCCCAGAGCGATTATTTTCCCTGCAGTTTTCTTTTATGATTTCCTTTTTCTTTTTAGTTGTAAAGCCATTTACGGCTAGCTTAAAGTAATTCAGATATAATTGCAGATCCAGTGGTGTCTCAGACTTTTAGTCCCACACAATATCAATGGCATCAGAAGCCATGTAATCAGGATACAGGTTTATGTAATCATTATCTCGGGATCATGCTGATGTATAGAACGCAGTTAAATTTATCCGAAACGCTGCAGAAGCCATTTGATTTTGTGTGCATTTCTTATCACGAGTTTAATGTGCTGTGACAGATAATGCAAATGTCAATGGTGTCTCTGTGGCGCATAATTACTGATTTATGCTTTAATCACACCCTGTTCCTGTTACATCATGTGCTTTCATGCAAAGATAAAGGAACTCGGATAGAACGAATCCAGTTGACGCTTTCTGAGATGTGTTTCTGCCTGAATGCTCATCTAATTTTCCTCATATACTTTCGACATTGACTACAAAAATGGCTATGAATTTATACATAAGCCAGAGCGTATCTCGTAACCGATGGATTTGATGGATTGAGCATATCAGGGAATGTGTATTCGTGCTCCCATTCAAATACTTATCCTAATAATTAGCTGATAAATGAGGTCTGTTGCTCCCATTGATATTCTCCATCCCTTTTATAATGCTGCACCTGAGTTGCCATGGCGATGGAGCTCAATGGGAGAGAGTGAGCCGTACTGCAACCCCAAGATCTGATGCAGCGATCCTGAAAGAGACCCAGATGATTGCGGTTTGGAAGAAGCAACTATTTTTGTCAAACCTGATTGTTTTAGCGTCGCTTAACCGTGGCATTTCAATGTCCATGGATTCCCTTATCATGATCGTCTGGAAAATCAAATTTCATATCGCTCACAGGTGTTCCTTTTGTCCTTGTGCTTCAGGAGCGTTTCTCAACAAATCAAATATACAATAGTCACATTTCTGCTGAAGTCCTCCAGAATACACAATCTCTCCAATGATGACAAAGAAATCTTTTAAGGAATTACACACACACACACACACACAAAAATAAAAATAAAAATGCTGGGTTGTTTCAACCCATCTTTGGGTCAAATATGGACAAACAGCCATCGGGTTACATTTTTAAATAGCATTTTTAACCCAACATTTGGGTTAGTCCATATTTGACCCAAAATTGGGTTAAAACAACCCAGCATTTTTAAGAGTGCAGCTCTGAAGGATTGTGATCATTTTTGCTTATATTCTGTTTCTGCGTGTAATACATTTTAATAACAATAATAATAAAATAATAAATTGTATTTCATTATAATTAAATGTTAATATATTCCACACAGGCTAAAGCTGACGTGACATGACTCGACTGGATAGTCCTTTTTCCCACATACTGTACCGAAACCATAACTGTGATATAAACAGAACCTAATGTATACTAAAGGAATTCATATGCTTATGAATCGTTCTCAAAGAATTTTCACCAATCATCTGTGCAGCGCTGCTTGAAGTCGAACACACCGATTGAGAACTAAACACAAAATAAAGAAAGCACATGACACGATCACATGAGGGCCAAGGGAATCACATGACACGATCAGACAAGGGCCAAGGGAATCACATGACACGATCAGACAAGGGCCAAGGGAATCACATGACACGATCAGACAAGGGCCAAGGGAATCACATGACACGATCAGACAAGGGCCAAGGGAATCACATGACACGATCAGACAAGGGCCAAGGGAATCACATGACACGATCAGACAAGGGCCAAGGGAATCACATGACACGATCACATGAGGTTCAAGGGAATCACATGACACGATCACATGAGGTTCAAGGGAATCACATGACACGATCACATGAGGTTCAAGGGAATCACATGACACGATCACATGAGGTTCAAGGGAATCACATGACACGATCACATGAGGTTCAAGGGAATCACATGACACGATCACATGAGGTTCAAGGGAATCACATGACACGATCACATGAGGTTCAAGGGAATCACATGACACGATCACATGAGGTTCAAGGGAATCACATGACACGATCACATGAGGTTCAAGGGAATCACATGACACGATCACATGAGGTTCAAGGGAATCACATGACACGATCACATGAGGTTCAAGGGAATCACATGACACGATCACATGAGGTTCAAGGGAATCACATGACACGATCACATGAGGTTCAAGGGAATCACATGACACGATCACATGAGGTTCAAGGGAATCACATGACACGATCACATGAGGTTCAAGGGAATCACATGACACGATCACATGAGGTTCAAGGGAATCACATGACACGATCACATGAGGTTCAAGGGAATCACATGACACGATCACATGAGGTTCAAGGGAATCACATGACACGATCACATGAGGTTCAAGGGAATCACATGACACGATCACATGAGGTTCAAGGGAATCACATGACACGATCACATGAGGTTCAAGGGAATCACATGACACGATCACATGAGGTTCAAGGGAATCACATGACACGATCACATGAGGTTCAAGGGAATCACATGACACGATCACATGAGGTTCAAGGGAATCACATGACACGATCACATGAGGTTCAAGGGAATCACATGACACGATCACATGAGGTTCAAGGGAATCACATGACACGATCACATGAGGTTCAAGGGAATCACATGACACGATCACATGAGGTTCAAGGGAATCACATGACACGATCACATGAGGTTCAAGGGAATCACATGACACGATCACATGAGGTTCAAGGGAATCACATGACACGATCACATGAGGTTCAAGGGAATCACATGACACGATCACATGAGGTTCAAGGGAATCACATGACACGATCACATGAGGTTCAAGGGAATCACATGACACGATCACATGAGGTTCAAGGGAATCACATGACACGATCACATGAGGTTCAAGGGAATCACATGACACGATCACATGAGGTTCAAGGGAATCACATGACACGATCACATGAGGTTCAAGGGAATCACATGACACGATCACATGAGGTTCAAGGGAATCACATGACACGATCACATGAGGTTCAAGGGAATCACATGACACGATCACATGAGGTTCAAGGGAATCACATGACACGATCACATGAGGTTCAAGGGAATCACATGACACGATCACATGAGGTTCAAGGGAATCACATGACACGATCACATGAGGTTCAAGGGAATCACATGACACGATCACATGAGGTTCAAGGGAATCACATGACACGATCACATGAGGTTCAAGGGAATCACATGACACGATCACATGAGGTTCAAGGGAATCACATGACACGATCACATGAGGTTCAAGGGAATCACATGACACGATCACATGAGGAAAAAAAATCAATAATGTGGCTTTAAAAAAACAAAGCACAGGATATTTTTTTTTTAAATATATATTTTAAAAATAATTAATATTAGATCAATAATTTCTGATTTTAACACAAATTACAACAGATTTAACAAAAGCTACATCTAAATCCGAACTAAAATGAGTTTGAATCCCACAGATGTATGATAATGAGATGTTGGTATTTTTAAGTGGCTCAATAAAGTTTTCATTAAAACTCTCTTTATGCAGTTTTCAGGTTCAGTGGAGGGGAAGGAGAGCTAAGATGCTCTTCAAAGCCTTCATCTGCACTCAACTTACCTAAAGTAATGTTCATGACCTTTCAATTTGCATTAGACAAGATTAGAATTTCAGATTAGGGCATTAAGATATGTCTGAAAACTCCAGATGATAGAAACATCTCGTTTTCCAGTCAGACGCTCCACTCGGTGTCTGTAATTATGGAAATGTCTTTTATCATAATGTAAATGTCTGGGATAACAGCACTTTCTGCCCCCTGGGCCCGGCCCGCGCTTCACCCCACATCACCGCAGAAAACACAGTCGAACATTACAAAATATCACATTTTGACACAATCAATATGAGCTGACAAGTATCCGACATTCCGTCCCATTTTGCTGGGTTGTGCAGCGGGATGACAAATATATATATATATATATATTGAGAATACTCTAGTGAGCAAATAAACAGTAATGAAATCATGTTGGCTTCAATGAGTTCGTCCTGGTGAAGAGAGCCGCTATTGAACGATAGGAAATAATTGGACTGGGACTGCGAGATGTTTCTGAGGAAAAGTGAGAGCAGGAACACAGTGTGTTATGAGGAAGTGTTGAGATCAGAGATGGGAGATACGTGCAAATAATTGGAACTTGGGTCGAAATGAAATTCATAAGGAGGGGAAATAATAATTGAATGGAAACTATAATTGTATCAGCTCCAGGGCAGAATATCAATTGCCTTAAAGTATAATTTGATAAGTCGCTAATTAAGTTACTGTCTGTTCCCGAAGTGATCCGCTCGAGACTGAGCTTATGCAGGACTTTATGATTATTTTTATTCTTTGTTGTCAAGACCAGGGGATTTCAAACTGGGACCCAGAGAGGGTTTTAGGGCTCACTGGGAAATTTGAACATATCTTATTGCTATTTTATTGCTTTCCTACTTGGGACATCAACAGAGTTTTCCTCACAGTGCCTCTTTGAAGAGATATTTGTGAAAAATTCGACAGTATATGTATTATTCTGAAGAATTTCACAGTGCACATCATCATTATTGTGTTAATAATGTTGAATCAGAATAAGTTCCTCTTGCAGCATCTCTTCTCTTCTCTGATGGCGAGGGCGGGGCTATAACCTGTCACTCACATGAGATCAGCCAATAGCAAACCACAACCATCCAACCAGCCAATCAACTCCCCACGGACACAATCAAGCCCCGCCCACATTTGTTCTTGTTCCAGAAGCGTTTCACTCTTATATACGACACAATAGACCAGCGAAACTTTAATCATAGTTTTTGCTCTAGTAAAGTAACAGTATACAAGCCAGTTATTTAATTATTTAAAGTTGACTTTACAACATCAAACTTTTTTTTCTTTCTCACAGTGTAAATTGATTTTTATACATGAAAATATATCACTTGCTTAATATTGGTAAAAAAAAATATCTTTATAATTGCTTTATTTATATAGTTTACATATAACAATAGTTTTCAGCAAATAATAGTTTACTTTTATATATACACTCTTACTCTTATATATTGAACTCTAGGGTTCATGACTCAGTTTTTATAATTTTTTTTAATTATCCCATAATACTTTCATGTTTAACAGGTTATTTTATATTTTTTCTAGAAATAAAGTATGTTAACAAGCTGTTCGATTCATCAAATTTAATTAAAATGAAATGAGAAATAAAACTTAATGAATTAATTAAAGCTAAATCCATTAAATGATCCCATGATGTGATCCACTAAAAGCGTCTGAACCCTTTAAGTTTTCATACAGAAGCTTTTCTTCTAAGACTTTGAAGATTTGTTCATTAAGAAGAAGAGGAACTTTCTCGTTCAGAGACGACAGAGTCGGTTTAGCTGCACATTCTGCACATAGACGCTCATGCATTGATAAATAATTGGAGAAATACTGTTTACTTGTGGAACAAAATGACAGCTTGGAATAAAAATCTGAAATTGGCTGTAAGGCACACGTTGTAATTTCTGAGAAAAAGTCACTGAATAATAACCAGAACTTAATCCTTTTGTCACATTGTGGCTATTATAAGTTAATATTGTTAATTAGCTCATGGCAGAAAAATATTTGTATGAAAGAATAAATAGCAATGAGTCATCAATACCATCAGTAATCATGCAATGAATGTGTGCTGTTCACAGATAAGATGTTATAGTTGTTCATTTTGCCTATGATATTTATTTGACATGTAGTCCCTCAAACTTTCTGTGAGTTTATTATTCCTGTAGGAGAAAAACTACTTCAAGCTACTTAATGTGAATCCAACTAAACTCAAGTCATTTAATACACAAAGACTGAACGGGTTTCTAAACTGTAGTCCTGATTCTTGAGTCATTTTTGACTAATTCTTTGTGTCATAATTCAAAGATGATTGTTCAGCTTCATTGATTTCCAGTGGCGGTGTCCTCATAGACCTCTAAATTGAAATAATTTAGCTTCGAGGGAAAAGATGAAGGTAATTCCAGACTATTATGATCATTCATTCATCCATAAGGAGATCATATGGTGATCTCTCCAGCTGGATTTGTTCCCTGAGACTCAGAAAGCTCAGTAACGGGACTGGAACTGCCTCGACTCTTCTCACGTTAGATGTGCTGAACCGTCCTCGAGGATCTGACTTGTGAAAGTCCTCCTGTAATCTCAGGTATGAATGCAGAAGTCGGAGGAGTCTGTCATACGCAGGGCCTTTTCAAGGAGAAACACATTTCAGGGTCATGAGGAGGACAAGGAAACAGTGGAGGTGAATAAAGCATTTCATTATTAGAGAACTGTCCCTCGGGAAAAAAAAGAACAAACTATCCCATATATTTTCTAAATATTAGAAATGAAAAAAGAAAAAAAAAATCTGCAAGGATGGATTAAATTAATCAAAAGTAGCAACTTTTACATTGTCATTCTAAGCTTCTGAATGGTCCAGTGAGCACTTTTGGGGCCATAATACGGAAGTGGAAAACATCATTTCACCATAAATTTGCCTCGACCAGTGCTCCTCGCAAGATTTCTGATAGAGGAGTGAAAAGAATAATCAGAAGACCATATATGTATATATAAAAAATAA
This sequence comes from Leuciscus waleckii, assembly GCA_900092035.1. NCBI lineage: Eukaryota > Metazoa > Chordata > Actinopteri > Cypriniformes > Leuciscidae > Leuciscus > Leuciscus waleckii. The sequence continues at coordinate 10,746 of FLSR01001463.1, forward strand.
ATGGTAAAACGTAAACGAATGTTAGCATTTTTACAGTAGTTTTTGCCAAACTTTAAGGGAATAAGTTGGCTTTAGCGGCGTTAGTAAAATAAACGCATTGATCTTTCACACAGTCCTGAGAGTCGTGTGGGGTGAAAATGGTGCCTCACGCCCTTCAAGCACTTTCTTTTTTAATGTTTTTGTGGCCAAGTGAGAATATCCAGGTTTTAAGGAGCACTTTCCACACCTCACAGCACATAAGACTATCTGACACGGGAATTGCATAAGGATTAGAGAGCACATGGAGCTTAATTCAGTGTCGGAAGCGGGATCTGTTCTGAGTGCAGAGCAGGTGTGATGCTGAAACTCTCAGTTTGACGACTACACTGAGTGCACACGTCATTCCCTTGATTTGCTTTCCTTCTGAAGTGGCATTTTGATTTGTTCAGTGTCCGTTACGTCAGCTGGAAAACATCAAGCCGTTAACCTGCTCGTGTTCCGGCTCTCGAGTATGAAATACACTCCTGTGCACCGACACAGTGGGAGTTAAATGCAGTCCCTTATTAGCTATTCTCACAGGCCAGGGGCTTCGGCACAGAACGCCTGCTGTTGCATTCAGTCACTGTCACATTACAAGTAAACAAGACAGATGGCAGTGCCCAGGTATTTCTTGAGGGTTCGAATGCCTCCGTAAAGGACAGGCTGCTAAGGATGGGCAAAACAAAACTTTCCAAACACAAATGAGTATCTATTGATGCAGAGCCTGAGTAACTCTCGTCCGTCTGGGTGCGATAGAAAGAGTGTCTCTGGGCAGAGAAGGAAGAGCAGCCCTGAAACCAATCACATCTAGTATTAATTAAAACTCGGCTTGCGGTCTTCATACATAATGAGTCCTGTGAGTTTAATTCTTTTCCAGATAATAAACAAAAACAGATTTGCCTTCTATTTCTATAAGACATGCAAACATGCAAAACCCCTGCTTGCTGGTGAACCCCTGTATCTCTCTGTCTGTCTGTCTGTCTGTCTGTCTGTCTATCTATCTATCTATCTATCTATCTATCTGTCTATCTATCTATCTATCTATCTGTCTG
>FLSR01001466.1:0-10724 GCA_900092035.1 Leuciscus waleckii
CACTGGATGGATTTTTATCATTTTATGATGGTTGTGTACAGCCACTGCCAACACACATTTCAGTACAATCAACTTGTAAAAGTGCATGTACCATTATATGACCCCTTTAAAGGCTTAATTTATGTCCTGTTGACCGGTCCATTGCATTACGAATAAAAGCATAATCAATAAAGTCAAAAATGTGATGTGCGGTCAGGTTTCAGTGTGTGCGCTGTTTGAACGAGTGTTCTCACTGATACGCTTGTTGTGATTCGCGGAGTTTTGACGAGTTTTATAGTCTTGATATTGTTTCTTATTCAAAAGTGGTGACGCTTTTGAAAAAGTCAAACAACATTCGTCCATTGCAATTCATGGAACATGTAGCTGAACTTAAACAGTTAGTACGGCGTCAACCGACTGTTACTTTATTGGAAGTGCGTGGTGAAGCAATTAGATGGGAGCTAGAGGGAATGCCAGGGGGTGCGAGGGGTTGCAGTCAATCAGTTCCGTTGTCTTATGGCCTTCAGTATGGGGTTCAAGGAGAGTTGCATTCTGTTGTGGCTGCTTCTCCCATCTCCTCTGAAATGGGTGAGTTGAGAGAAATGTTGAAAGCCCAACAGAAACAGTTAAATCAACTGACACACAATTTTGCTTGGTTTCAAGATTTTCGTTTCACGTGATCGTTCCCCGCGTTATGGCCCAGTAATTTGTAGACGGTGTCAACAGCCAGGCCATTTTGCCCGAGATTGCGAGGGCCCACGAGTACCTTCACACCCACCAATTGTAGCCCCTCCAACAGTTCCTTTGCCAGTAGATGGGCGCCGTCAAGATCGTCAGCCGTTGGGAAACTAGTATCCACCGAATTGCAGAGCCACAAAACGGTAGGGGAGACTATTGGCTCAAGTGAATTTTCTAGCTCCTCACCTAATCCTCACCTAATCTCGTCATGCCCACATCTTGTCGTTGGTATGGGAGGAGTTAAGATACCTTGTCTAATTGATACGGGCTCTATGGTTTCTACTATAACGGAAAGCTGTTTTCTTTAATTTTGCACAATGTGGGCAGGAGCAGTTGAGGTTTTTCCAGTGGTTGCAGCTTAGGTCTGCAAATGGGCTGGAAATCACCTACATTGGTTACCTGGAGCTGGATATTGAGTTGTGTGGGAAGGTAGGGTTAGGATGTGGTGTGTTAGTGATTAAGGATCCCCCGGGTGGTCTGGGTGTCCAAGTTCCTGGGGTCCTAGGGATGAATGTTCTTAGTCGTTGTTACCAGGAACTTTTTGGGCAGCATGGTTTGTCCCTTTTTAATTTACCTGCGGTTTCTGAGGCCCCTGGTCCTGTAAGGCAGGTCTTGCAACACTGTCAACTTAAAGCTCAACCTTCTGGCTCAATCAGTAAGGTAAGGGTATGTGATCATAAAGCTAGATGCATTTCAGGTGGTATGATGCAGATAGTAGCAGCAGCATGTTCTGAACATTTTTCAGGAGATACAGTGTTGTTTGAGCCTGTTGACTCAGGCCTTCCTGCTGGGTTGCTTGTGTCTCTAAGCCCAAGTACAGGTTTTTCGAGATACTGTTTGCATACCTGTTGTTAATGTGGGGACGTTAGATGCTCTACTGTATCCTGGTGCAGTCCTAGGTACTTTGAATGGTGTTTTTGTGACTAGTTTACCCCAAGGAGTCACCGAAGTTAAAACGGTGTCCGCAACAGTTGGCTTGCATTCTTCATAGACTGAGTCCACTGTGTCTGAACAAATTGAGTCTATTGATTTAACTGTTTTGAAACAGAGTGAACAGGATCAGGTGAGGATGTTGCTTCAGCAATACCAGTCTGTGTTTTCAGCCCATGATGGTGATTTGGGTTGAACCAATCTACTCTCTCATGACAAGTTAATTCAGTCTCTGTCTTCCATTTGAGCTGCATATTTTGTGGTCTCTGCGTGACTCAAATGTTTCGTTTCGCTCTCCACTCAGGTATAAAAGTTGTGGTTGGTCAATTAAGATTTGATTTATAAAAATGTGCTGTGTCGAATGTGATAACATCCAGTTTCATGGATGTCTTTGATAGATACTCTATTCACTGCTACTATGGCTACAAGTGGTATTCATGGCAAGCACGATGGCTTGTGACTTTGTTGTTCGTTCATGCAGAAAGTATTCTGCCGCTACTGTAAGCTGCTTTGTGAGCAGAACATTTTGAGAATCAGATCTGTCATGTATCAGAATAACTAGGGAATGCATTAGACAGTAATATTACAAGAAATTAATGATATTATCAAACTCAGTAAACACCATACTAATTAAGCATAGCCTTCTATGGACATAAAAGCAGATGAGCGCAACCCGTTTAATTACATAAGCGTTTTCCTCCCATAGAAAACCGGTAAAAAGTGCTTAACGTGGCGTAATGCATCAAGACAGTGGTACTAAAAGACCAAACTCAGTAAACACCATACTATGTACAGAAAATCAGATGAGCCCTGAATATTTTTTATATCTTCACGTTCATTGCGGTCTCAAAATTATGGCCAGTTAATAATGCCTAGGTTTATCCAAAGTAACTGTGGGGGCTAGATTATTTTCCTATTTAGTGGCCAAACTGTGGAATGGTTTTCCAAGCGTTTTTCGGGAGGCAGACCCATTCTGTCAATTTAAATCTAGATTAAAGACTCTTGATTAAATCTAGATTAAAGACTCTTGTCTTATTAAAGACTCTTTAATCTGGCACACAAATAACACACTATCACATTTCTATAATTCAAATCTCTTAAAGGAGTCCTATGCTTTTTCACTTTTTCAACTTTAGTTAGTGTGTAATGTTGCTTTTTGAACATAAAAAAATCTGCAAGGTTACAGAGCTCAAAGTCCACTCCAAAGGGAGAGGTTTTATTTAACAGAATTCACTTTCCAAAAACTACAAGAACAATTTGTTTGGATGACAAAGCTTTTTTTACGGGCTTTGTGGAGTCAAAATGTTACCCATTTAACCCACCCATGGAATATGCGAAGAAAGGAGACGAGGCCTGGCTGAGCTGCATTATAGAAGACAGTTTTGTCGCTTCAAGAGACAGTGTTTTGTCCACTCCGTTTCCAAAACTCATTTGTTTGTCTTTCCTAAGGCTGACAAACTTAGTGGTTAAATTGTTGTTTTTTTAAACACTGTTCCTGAACATTATAACCCCAACGTTTATCTATGTGCTGTATATTTTACGGATAACGGCTTCCAGAAGTAGTAAAATCCAGGCTACGCACAAAAGCTTCTCCTGAAATGGAGCAGTTCCCACTGTCAGGACAATCTGTTGTTTGTGGACCACAACTTTAAGTACGTCTTATTATTTGTAGTTGCGTTTTATTAACAGTTCCAGTTTATACGTATTATATTGTTGCTATAATCATGTAAACAAAGGGCAAAGCGGTTTGCCTCCGCTAGCCTGCTAACTAACATTACAGTATTAATGTAGTGTTTACTGTTGCGTTTGTAAGCTCTCACTTTTGTTAGACTGTTTACAGCCCCTTCCAGTCTGTATCCATACTAGGTGCCGTTCTTTTGTTCATGGATCACACGTTATCTGGACTTTACGGTTGACGATTTGACATGATCGAGGATTGTTAGGTTGAAGCTCATCCCGGTCTTGCAGTCATAGCAACAGGTCTGTAAGCTCAAATCTGCTCGGTAGCAGGCTTATTTCATGTAAACAGGATTAGATTGCATCTTTTTAAGCGGACGTGATACTTAAAGTCTGTCCCAGCCAAAGCTACTTTCTTACAAGAGTACCCTATTGAACCAGGGACAAATAAAGTAAAAAATAAATAAATAAAAATAATAACAATAATAATAATACATATATTAATAATAATAATAATAATAATAAATTATATTATAGTGTGTAATCTATCATAATATAGACACAGCCAGTTTTACTCATAGACAAATTTATTTGTGAGGAAATTATTACCTAATAATTTTCTTGGAGTCTTACACACATGATGTACAGTTAGTCTATGCTGTGCATTAATTTGATCATTGACAGCTATTATGGGAGAGGGCTGATGCAGCGCAGGAAATGCAGATAACTTCGTAAAAAGATGCTGTGCCATTAGAAAAATATTCTTGACCCTTAAAGGGATACTTCAGGATTCAGCATTAAGCTTTGTATTAGTAGAAAACCTGTAGTATTTTCGAATTACCGTGCTTTCCACCCTCATATCCCCCTGAGATGAGAGATTTATGTATTTTTTGTCTGGAAAAAATCCTCCGATGACGCAAAAATCGTCATTTTGCGTCATCGGAGGATTTTCTGGCCAGAGGCTAAAGACTACAGCCAGTAGGAGGAATTTCACATTTCTTCTACATAAATGACCTATTTTAAATACAAATTCATCTTTCCAGGGTGAGTATCCCTTTAAGAAATTATTAATGTAATAATATGTGTCAATTTAAGTGAATTGCTAATTACAACATTGAAATTAAAATGTAAAGCCTGTACAAATACTAGAAATCATGAAATAATGGAAATAATTGGGAATCATGTAACAAAGTACATATTTCATTTATCTATTATAACTTCTATGCCATTTTGGTTACTTGGCTGTTTCCTTATAAAAGTCCAGAAATTTGTTTTAAAAAAGTGTCAGGAGTGTGATGTTCTTTTTTTGTATATGATGTCATTACATTGCTGTCTTGCCGTCAGCCAATCGCTGCATTGCTGATCATGGTTTCAAGTATCGTTATATCTGCCCTTTCCAAAGAACACAAGAACGTGCAGTAGTCTCAGACAACTTCATCCAGATATTTAATCAAATCCACAAATTCTTTTGAACAACCAAATTAGCAAGAGATCATTTATCATGATTAGAAGTTTGAGTTCTAATCCCGTGATTAGAGTTTCCCATGAGCTCCAAAAATACAGCATGTGATATGGGGGGAGGTCTCCCACGTTTCACTGATCGGTCCACTACTCGACTGGACTACTGGGAATGTTCTGGTGCTTCTGATGGCCACTACATGGCTGAATGTATGTTCTCATTTGGTATATACATTTCGTATTTGTACAGACGTGCACAAATTTGTTGGTACCCTTACAGTTCATTGAAATAATGCTTCATTCCTAGTGAAAAGTAATGAAAATAAAAGCTATTTTATCATGCATACTTGCATGCCTTTGGTGTGTCATAGAATAAAGCAAAGAAGCTGTGAACAGAGATGAATTATTGCTTCTTCTACAAAGATATTCTAAAATGACCTGGACACATTTGTTAGTACCCCTTAGAAAAGATGATGAATATTAAGAAAAGATAGTGATATTTCAAACTAATGTGTTTCTTTAATTAGTATCACACATGTATCCAATCTTGTAATCAGTCATTCGGCCTATTTAAATGGAGAAAAGTAGTCACTGTGCTGTTTGGTAAATTGGTGCACCACACTAAACATGGACCAGAGAAAGAAAAGGAGAGAGTTGTCTGAGGAGATCAGAAAGAAAATAATGGACAAGCATGGTAAAGGTAAAGGCTACAAGACCATCTTCCAAGCAGTTTGACGTTCCTGTGACAACAGTTGCAAATATTATTAAGAAGTTTAAGGTCCATGGAACTGTAGCCAACCTCCCTGGGCGCGGCCGCAAGAGGAAAATCGACCCAAGATTGAAAAGAAGGATAGTGCGAATGGTAGAAAAAAGAACCAAGGATAACTGCCAAAGAGATCCAAGCTGAACTCCAAGGTAAAGGTACGTCAGTTTCTGATCGCACAATCCGTTGCTTTTTGAGTGAAAGTGGGCTCCATGGAAGACGACCCAGGAGGACTTCACTTTTGAAAGAAAAACATAAAAAAGCCAGACTGGAATTTGCTAAAATGCATATTGACAAGCCAAAACCCTTCAGGGAGAATGTCCTTTGGACAGATGAGTCAAAACTGGAGCTTTTTGGCAAGTCACCTCAGCTCTATGTTCACAGACGAAAAAAATTAAGCTTTCAAAGAAAAGAACACCATACCTACAGTGAAACATGGAGGAGGCTCGGTTATTTTTTGGGGCTGCTCTGCTGCACCTGGCACAGGGTGCCTTGAATCTGTGCAGGGCACAATGAAATCTCAAGACTATCAAGGCATTCTGGAGCGAAACGTACTGCCCAGTGTCAGAAAGCTCTGTCTCCGTCGCACGTCATGGGTCCTCCAACAGGATAATGACCCAAAACACACAGCTAAAAGCACCCAAGAATGAATAAGAACAAAACATTGGACTATTCTGAAGTGGCCTTCTATGACTCCTGTTCTGAATCCTATCGAACATCTATGGAAAGAACTGAAACTTTCAGTCTGGAGAAGGCACCCATCAAACCTGAGACAGCTGGAGCAGTTTGCTCAGGAAGAGTGGGCCAAACTACCTGTGAACAGGTGCAGAAGTCTCATTGAGAGCTACAGAAAGCGTTTGATTGAGTGATGCCTCTAAAGGTTGTGCAACAAAATATTAGGTTAGGGGTCCCATAATTTTTGTCCATGCCATTTTCATTAGTTTTATTATTTACAATATTATGTTGAATAAAAAATCTAAAGCAAAGTCTGATTTCTATTAAATATGGAATAAACAATGGTGGATGCCAATTACTTTTGTCAGTTCCAAATTATTTCAAAGAGCATTTCCTAAACAAATGCATCAAATTAAAGTGGCAATCAACACTACTAAACTACACTAACAAAACAGTCTTTCACTTGCCCTGTGTCCAAATATGCAGACTTCCTGCTACAATTAATGCAAAAACAGATACTCATTCATAATGCAGCAGGCAAACTAAATCATTTCAGTGAGTTCATGGATGAACTCTGCATCTGCTGGAACTCTGAAGTGTGCAGCCAGTGGACATTGCAATATCCCGAGGCTACAGCAGCTATCAGATAAAAAAAGTTATTATAAAAATAAAAAATAAAGATTAAATAACCAATGAATGGAGCTGCTTGTTGAAGTGTAAACACAGATAGCAACAATATGCATGTAATTAACTGTATTCAGCACATAATTTGAAAATAAAGGTTCTGGTCAGAGCTATGGTTTCAATAACTGTGAGTATTAATGCAAGTATCCACATGCACACAGATATCCATTAATAAAAATAATATGGCCAAGGAAGCACCTGGCATGACAACTGTGCCTGAGCTGAAGCCTGAGAATGTGGCCTAAGAACTCTCATATGTTAAAGCAGGCTGCCTCCTATTTCAAAGCATAGTGAACAAGGCTCCAGTGTCCTCCAAAGACATCTGAGAGCTGGTGACCTTTGCCCTCTACGATTATTTCCACCTCCAGCACTTTCATCTGCTGTCACAACTCCTGACACCTGTTTCTTTCATGCACTATTTGCTCTCTGAGCTCCTCAGTCTTATGTTGCTTTCTAAGGCCGTATTCACACCTATAGATCATTTGTTTTGTTCCGAACCAGGAGCTTAATTTGTTACAATGTTGCATTTGTTCTCGTATGTTTCACTTTCACAAGGCAACCTTTCAAAGCCTAGCAAAATGTGTTCATGCAAGTCACATGTGAGTAACTGTCTTCTCATTGGGCAGAGTTTCCTCTGTGTCATCCATAAAGATGATTGGCAAGTTCGCTCCATAAGCTTATTGTGGCTTTATTTGTAACTGTCGAAACACGCAAACACTATTCGAATGTAGCCGTCATTGCCACTGTTAAATCATATACTAAATTCGTATTAATACTGCAGCAAAGTCAAACTCTCTGGATCTCTCAGCACTGTCTAGAGGTTATCAGTGTCAAGACACACGCAAACACTATAGGAATGTTATAATGCAGCTAGAGCAAGAATCAAGGCTTCATTGGGACAGAATTCTCACACAGAGAAGCGCATTTACACAACATTTTAAGATGAAGAGGAGCTCTTTTGGTTTTGTCATAGAATAAAGCAAACTGTGGTAACTAATGTGCTCACTCACAGAATCAGACACAACTGCTATTTATATAGCACATTTCCCTTTATGAATTATAACACCATTTGGTTCGTTGGATCGGATTGCTTTCACACCACAAGTTAACCACCACAGAGTTCATTTGCAATCAAGCAGAGACCACCTCATTCAGGCGGTCTCGGAGCGACTGTTTTGGTGCGGATCCGAGCGTGATTGCAGTGTTCACATATGCCTAAACGAACCGAACCAAGGGAGAAAATGCACCAGGTGCCAAACCAAACACTCAGGTGTGAAAGCACCCTAAAATAACTGTTCTTGATCTTGTAACATTGTCCTTTGGATAAAAAGTAGGCTATAGCAATATTATATATGTTGAAAGAGGTCTATTATATTCTTGAACAAACAAGAGCATGAAAAAACATCAGCATGTATTAGAACTATTTACACATTTGTTAGACACAAACCACATGTATGGCCATATAAGTCATAGACAAATAGATACAATTAAATTATTTTGTCGTGTGCATGTGTATGTGCGTGTGGTGAATCGAAATATCCAGCACAGTCCACTGCGGTTTGAGAGCATAAACAGTTCAGGAAATGAAGGAAACCATTCTTATCTGTAAATGAGCAGAGTTACAAAGGTTGATGATGATGAAGTCAATTGTTGTCCTATAGTTGTGGGCCTTAAGCACATTTGAGCGCAAATTCATCTAAAAGCGCCAAATTTGGCACAGATGTAGCTCAGATCATACTGAAATGATTTAGCTAGGGCGCCAGAGCCAGCGACCCTCGGGGCCAAATCCAATATGGCCGCTGTCCGAAAAGGGTTCCGGCTATAACTTTTATAAACTTCATAACTTTTATGAACCACATGAGTTACAAATACAAACTTGATCTCTTTTTCAGCTTAATTGATCATGGGAAAAATATAGGAATGTTAATATTTACAACTCAGTGCATCTGGACCCCTTATTCTTCCAATTCCAATATGACCACTGTCCAAAAAAGCAGTTTTGGCTGTAGTATGGGGCCTTACACCCCATTGTTCGCGCAAATTCATCTACAAGCACCAAATTTGGCACGGATGCAGCTGGCGGCATACTGAAATGATTTAGCTAGGGCGCCCGAGCCAGTGATCCCTGAGACCAAGATGGCTGCTAAATCCAATATGGCTGCCGCCTGAAAGGGATTCAGCTATAGCTTTTGAGTCAGATGAGATACAAATACAAACTTGATGTCTATTTTACCTTTTTTGACCATGCAAAACCCCTAGGAATACTTACATTTATGATTGGGTATATCAGGACCCCCCAAAATTCACTTCGTTCAATATGGCCGCTTGTAATGGGGTTGTAAATATTAACATTCCTATGTGTTTCCCATGATCAATTAAGCTGAAAAAGATATCAAGTTTGTATTTGTAACTCATGTGGTTCAAAAGTTATATCCGGAACCCTTTTCGGACAGCGGCCATATTGGATTTGGCCGCCATCTTGGCCCCGAGGGTCGCTGGCTCCGGCGCCCTAGCTAAATCATTTCAGTATGACCTGGGCTACATCTGTGCCAATTTGCCGTTTTAGATGAATTTGCGCGAAATTACCTATTTATGTGCTTAAGGCCCCCAACTACTACACTTGGATGTTTGGTCAATTGGAAGGTTTCACACCAAACAAACCAAAAGAGTTGCTTCAGCAATATAAGCAGTGTGTTTGTCTATAAACACATAGAGGTAGACACAGCCTATGAGCAATAACTACATTATAAACAAATCCTCTACAAGAGAAAACATCAAAGACACCAATTAAACTAAACAAATTCCATTTAAGTTAACCAGAGCAATGCATACAAACATTAAACTTACATTTGAGCACCAAACAAATGGTTTCTCAAACAGGATTGGGAAACAAGTTGCAGATAACCATAAGGCAGCATCAAACAGACCCTAGTACTTACTCTACTGCTTCCTGTTCTCTTACGAGAGGTCTCTCGTACTGCGTAAGTATCTTACGCTAGGGGAAAATCCCTTTTCCGCGAGATATTGAAGCCAAAAAATTATCCTTAATTTTGTATTAATGTAAAACGCGTTACAGCAGCATACAGAAATAGGCAAGACGGCTCGCGTGCCTATTGGCTGTCCTGCGGCAACTGCAGCAGCCTATCGAGCGAGGCCAAGCGACGTCAGACCCAATGAGGGTGCTTTGCGCCCGCTGCGTCACGTCCCGCCGAAACGGGCGTGGCTTAGGCCTATAAATAAGGCTCGCAGGCAGCTGATATCTGATTTTTCATCTATTCAGCGAAGCTCTCGCATCGCTGGATCCGGAGAGAAGCCGCGCCGTCTGAAGAAGCCTTTCAGCGGGACGAGCCATCACACTGAAGTCGCTGGCCGCGCCGCCTTCAGTCGCTGTTCCTGCTGCGCTATCCGGCGCCTATATCCTTTCACTCTCTGATCTGTGTGTGTGTGTGTTCGCCGCCGCGACACACACTCTCTAAAAGAGCCGGCGTCTTTCTAAAGATGCCTTCTTCCTGTCTGAGTTTCCTGCCTGGGTGAGGATCATGCAGCTCTCGCGCTCGCTGACGGCGGCTGCCTCACTGCGAGTACTGCCTATGGTGACTCTGAGGACTCGCCTGGCATTTTTCTCCGAGGCTGCACCCCCGCCCGCTGCGGTGCCGCGCCGTAAAAAGCGCCGTGCTCAGCGGGTCCCGGAACCTCCTTCCTTCCCGCTCTCTCTCTCCCTCTGTTCGAGCCGCGCAAACTGCGCCGCTCACAAGGGATGTCAGAAGCGGACGGTCACGGGGCTAGCTTCTTTACGTTACAAGAAAGCTACCCCGCCCTC
>FLSR01001467.1:13521-31021 GCA_900092035.1 Leuciscus waleckii
GAGAGAGAGTGTGTGTGTGTGTGTGTGTGTGTGTGTATGTGTGTGTGTGAGAGAGTGTGTGTGTGTGTGTGTGTGTGTCCTGAAAGCGCTCTGTGGTCCTGTAATGTAAGTCCATCTGTAATTTAAACATGAACGCTTGCAGTCATGAATCCTCCATCTCTAATGTTCCAGAGACTTTCACATTAATGTCACAGATTTTAAATTAGCACATAACATCTCATGGAGCTCGTCTGCGTGGTTTTACTGAAACTGAAGGCATCGTGTCAAAACATCAGCTCATTTACTGAGAGTCTGAGAAAGACTAAACGCACAATGATTAGAAAAGATGAAATTATAGAGGTAAATTCAGTGATCTGTCTGGGAAAATCTGCAATATAGTCCTTCAAAATAGACCATCTGCAGATATTTGTTGATTACACAAACACTACGATTGTACATTTATCCTTCAGAATTACAGATCACATTTTTGCACTTATTTTGTACCAGTCTGAAGGAATATTCCTGGTTCAACACAAGTTTAACTCTATGAACAGCATTAATGGCATGTGGTTTATTACCACAGAAAAGTCAAACTTGTTCCTTAGTTTGCAAAACTAAACAAATCACAGATTCAGTAACATTTCTAATGGAAGGCTATGGGAAAGAAATTCTGGAAAATTTGCTTTATGTCATCACAATCACAGTCACAATGAGTGAGTGTGTGTGCGTGAGTGTGTGCATGAGTGTGTGTGTGTGTGTGTGTGTGTGAGTGTGTGTGCGTGCGTGAGTTTGTGTGTGTGTGTGTGTGTGTATTTGTCCATTGTTATCTTTTCTTAACCCTTGCTTTGCTAATGTGTGTTCTTGCGCTGGCATTTACTCAGAATGAATTGCTCGCTTAGACACACACAAGTAAATAAAAGTCAGCAGGGGCTGATAGTATGAAAAATGGATTTTCATTACCGTTTCATTGATTGTGGTAAATAAGGGGCCCGCGGCCCGCACCGCGCTAATAATTTAATCTAAGGTGACACCGACCAAAACGCATGTGGACCAAAATCATCCCTGAATATTAAACGAGGGCCTGAAGACAAGCGGCATCAGCGCATTTAAATGCATGCAGATTGCCGTCTAACCTATTTAAAAACAGAAATTAAACACTGTTGTCATAAATCACATTTGCGGCCGCGGATACGCCTGGTTATGCGAGCGTTTACCGGAAACCGGAAAGGTTGAAGTATCCGGTGCATTAAATTGCACAGGGATAATTAACACTTTTCTTCTAGCTATTTATAAGGAATGGAAAATGGAGTCGGTTGTTCTGCGACAACAAGGTAATTGTGATGCAGAATAAAAGCTTCGGCGCCGGTCGCTCTGTATTCTGCTCACACACCAACGTGCGTCTGGCCTTCTGTTTCAACATTTAATATTCTAATGATATTTTAGCCTTTCATTTAAGCAGACACCAGCGCCTAATAGTGTGAGAGACACAGTCACACACGGAGGAAGACTTCATGTGAGACCTCACCTTGTCTACGGGCTGTGACGAGGGAAGTGTCACGTTCACCTCACAGAAACACTCGCCCCGCGGCGGGTCTGAGCCCGGAGACACAGGCTTTAACAGAGTCACAGACTGTCACCAATTAGTAGCTGTTAGCGAAGCCGGCAAGGGCGTCCTGATCCGACAGCTCTCTCTCTGAGGTGCTGACCTGTGTCTCTCGCTGCGAGTGTGTGTGAACGCAGACTCACCTGCTCAAAGACGAGCTTCAACGAGCTTCAAACTCAATAACTAGAGAAACACATTTCTGAGGAATGTTAATATAGAACAACGGCTCATCGTGACCAAGACTGTCAAGCTACAAATAGAAAGGGAAAAAGTAGGGACACCCCTCCAAATCATTGAATTCAGGTGTTCCACTCACTTCCATGGCACTAGGCACGCAGGCGCTTCTACAAACATCTGTGAAAAAATGGGTCGCTCTCAGGAGCTCAGTGGACTCAAGCGTGGGACCGTGATCGGTTACCTCCTGTGCAATAAGTCCAATCATGAAATTTCCTCACTACTAAATATTCCACGATCAACTATTAGTGAGATTATAACAAAGTGGAAGCAATTGGGAACAACAGCAACTTAACCACAAAGTGGTAGGCCATGTAAAATCCCAGAGTGGGTCACAGTGCATAGAAGTCGCCAACTTTCTGCAGAGTCAACAGCTACAGACCTCCAAACTTCCTGTGGCCTTCAAATTAGCTAAAAAACAGTGCGTAGAGCATCATGGAATGGGTTTCCATGGCCGGGCAGCTGCATCCAAGCCTTACATCACCAAGTGCAATGCAAAGCGAATGCAGTGGTGTAAAGCGTGAGATGCAGTGAAGTAAAGCGTGGGATGTGGTGTAAAGCATCGTATGCAGTGGTGTAAAGCGTGGGATGCAGTGAAGTAAAGCGTGGGATGTGGTGTAAAGTGTCATATGCAGTGGTGTAAAGCGTGGGATGCAGTGAAGTAAAGCGTGGGATGTGGTGTAAAGTGTCATATGCAGTGGTGTAAAGCGTGGGATGCAGTGAAGTAAAGCGTGGGATGTGGTGTAAAGTGTCATATGCAGTGGTGTAAAGCGTGGGATGCAGTGAAGTAAAGCGTGGGATGTGGTGTAAAGTGTCATATGCAGTGGTGTAAAGCGTGGGATGCAGTGAAGTAAAGCGTGGGATGTGGTGTAAAGTGTCATATGCAGTGGTGTAAAGCGTGGGATGCAGTGAAGTAAAGCGTGGGATGTGGTGTAAAGTGTCATATGCAGTGGTGTAAAGCGTGGGATGCAGTGAAGTAAAGCGTGGGATGTGGTGTAAAGTGTCATATGCAGTGGTGTAAAGCGTGGGATGCAGTGAAGTAAAGCGTGGGATGTGGTGTAAAGTGTCATATGCAGTGGTGTAAAGCGTGGGATGCAGTGAAGTAAAGCGTGGGATGTGGTGTAAAGTGTCATATGCAGTGGTGTAAAGCGTGGGATGCAGTGAAGTAAAGCGTGGGATGTGGTGTAAAGTGTCATATGCAGTGGTGTAAAGCGTGGGATGCAGTGAAGTAAAGCGTGGGATGTGGTGTAAAGTGTCATATGCAGTGGTGTAAAGCGTGGGATGCAGTGAAGTAAAGCGTGGGATGTGGTGTAAAGTGTCATATGCAGTGGTGTAAAGCGTGGGATGCAGTGAAGTAAAGCGTGGGATGTGGTGTAAAGTGTCATATGCAGTGGTGTAAAGCGTGGGATGCAGTGAAGTAAAGCGTGGGATGTGGTGTAAAGTGTCATATGCAGTGGTGTAAAGCGTGGGATGCAGTGAAGTAAAGCGTGGGATGTGGTGTAAAGTGTCATATGCAGTGGTGTAAAGCGTGGGATGCAGTGAAGTAAAGCGTGGGATGTGGTGTAAAGTGTCATATGCAGTGGTGTAAAGCGTGGGATGCAGTGAAGTAAAGCGTGGGATGTGGTGTAAAGTGTCATATGCAGTGGTGTAAAGCGTGGGATGCAGTGAAGTAAAGCGTGGGATGTGGTGTAAAGTGTCATATGCAGTGGTGTAAAGCGTGGGATGCAGTGAAGTAAAGCGTGGGATGTGGTGTAAAGTGTCATATGCAGTGGTGTAAAGCGTGGGATGCAGTGAAGTAAAGCGTGGGATGTGGTGTAAAGTGTCATATGCAGTGGTGTAAAGCGTGGGATGCAGTGAAGTAAAGCGTGGGATGTGGTGTAAAGTGTCATATGCAGTGGTGTAAAGCGTGGGATGCAGTGAAGTAAAGCGTGGGATGTGGTGTAAAGTGTCATATGCAGTGGTGTAAAGCGTGGGATGCAGTGAAGTAAAGCGTGGGATGTGGTGTAAAGTGTCATATGCAGTGGTGTAAAGCGTGGGATGCAGTGAAGTAAAGCGTGGGATGTGGTGTAAAGTGTCATATGCAGTGGTGTAAAGCGTGGGATGCAGTGAAGTAAAGCGTGGGATGTGGTGTAAAGTGTCATATGCAGTGGTGTAAAGCGTGGGATGCAGTGAAGTAAAGCGTGGGATGTGGTGTAAAGTGTCATATGCAGTGGTGTAAAGCGTGGGATGCAGTGAAGTAAAGCGTGGGATGTGGTGTAAAGTGTCATATGCAGTGGTGTAAAGCGTGGGATGCAGTGAAGTAAAGCGTGGGATGTGGTGTAAAGTGTCATATGCAGTGGTGTAAAGCGTGGGATGCAGTGAAGTAAAGCGTGGGATGTGGTGTAAAGTGTCATATGCAGTGGTGTAAAGCGTGGGATGCAGTGAAGTAAAGCGTGGGATGTGGTGTAAAGTGTCATATGCAGTGGTGTAAAGCGTGGGATGCAGTGAAGTAAAGCGTGGGATGTGGTGTAAAGTGTCATATGCAGTGGTGTAAAGCGTGGGATGCAGTGAAGTAAAGCGTGGGATGTGGTGTAAAGTGTCATATGCAGTGGTGTAAAGCGTGGGATGCAGTGAAGTAAAGCGTGGGATGTGGTGTAAAGTGTCATATGCAGTGGTGTAAAGCGTGGGATGCAGTGAAGTAAAGCGTGGGATGTGGTGTAAAGTGTCATATGCAGTGGTGTAAAGCGTGGGATGCAGTGAAGTAAAGCGTGGGATGTGGTGTAAAGTGTCATATGCAGTGGTGTAAAGCGTGGGATGCAGTGAAGTAAAGCGTGGGATGTGGTGTAAAGTGTCATATGCAGTGGTGTAAAGCGTGGGATGCAGTGAAGTAAAGCGTGGGATGTGGTGTAAAGTGTCATATGCAGTGGTGTAAAGCGTGGGATGCAGTGAAGTAAAGCGTGGGATGTGGTGTAAAGTGTCATATGCAGTGGTGCACTGGTGTAAAGCATGTGATGCAGTGGTGTAAAGCAACGGATGCAGTGGTGTAAAGCGACGGATGCAGTGGTGTAAAGCGTGGGATGAGAGTGGTGTACAGCAGCCGCCACTGGACTCTTGTGGAGATATGTTCTCTGGAGTGACGAATCACACTTCTCTGTCTGGCAATCCGATGGTGTAAATTTGGTGGAGGGGGGGTTATGGTGTGGGGTTGTTTGGTGGAGGGGGGATTATGGTGTGGGGTTGTTTTTCAGGGGTTGGGCTTGACTTCAGCATTCAAAGACATTTTGGACAATTTTATGTTAACTTTGTAGGAAGAGTTTGGGGATGTTCCTGTTCCAGCAGGACTGCGCTCCAGTGCACAAAGCTGGTGCATAAAGACATGGATGAGGAGTTTGGTGTGGAGGAACTGGACTGTCATGCACAGAGTCCTTACCTCAACCCGATGGAACAGCTTTGGGATGAATTAGAGCGGAGACTGTGAGCCAGACCTTCTCGTCCAACATCAGTGCCTGTCCTCACAAATGAACTTCTAGAAGAATGGTAAAAAATTCCCATAAACACACTCATAAACCTTGTGGAAAGTCTTCCCAGAAGTGTTGAAGCTGTTATAGCTGCAAAGGGTGGAGCAACTCCATATTAAACCCTACGGATTCAGAACGGGATGTCATTAAAGTTCATGTGCATGTAAAGGCAGACGTCCCAAAACTTTTAGTAATATAGTGTGTCATCGAGGTTCAAACTGGCTCGTCAAACCTAGAGAACAGCAATTCGAATTTAAATGTAAGGAAGCAAATTTAAAATGATCTTTAAAATAACTTTTTTTTTTTCAAAGAACTTCATCAACACAAACTTTGAACTGCTTTAATGTTTAAAAAGCCTTGAAAAGTGTATAGGCCTTATGTACTGAGAGAACGATAAATAGAACAAAAAAAAATTAAAATGATAGAACGATAGACAGACAATTGCTATGATAGAATAAGTGAACAGTAAAGAGAACTATCAATGTAATAACTCAACAATAAATGATGGCTAGAACTATAAATAGATCAATAGATGAGTGTTAGGGTTAGGGTTATTGTTTCCTGAAAGCATTGTTAGCCAACTATGGTCGCACGTTCCATCGTTATTAGCATAGTTCAACAAGTCGGTGTTTCCCGAAACCATCGTTCCAATGAACAATCGCTAACAGCATCGCAAAGTTGTGTGTTTGGAACGACAGCTCTCGACCTGTGGTTAGAAGAAGAGTTTCTTGTTTGCATGACATGTGGACTCAAAAACACACCAACAACTGCCGTCATCAGATGAAGCCACATCCGAGCCGAACGGTAGCGCTCTCTTTACCCATGATTCCTCACGGCTGGCCCTGGATCACTTCATACAGATCTTCATTAGTGACGTTCGTCCAGCTGCAATCCTGATGTTTGCAGGGGAAGCACTGCGTCTAATGGGGAATCAGAGGAGCTTCTGCCGTAATTCAAACCCTCTAATGAGGAGCAAATCCAGTCACACTCATCAGCGCTAATCCAACACACACACCTATCCTGGATTACCCGTGGATTCCCACACTTGGCATTCTGTCGCTTTCACAGTGAAAGTTTCTTTCTGCTTTGTGTCTGTCTTTTGATTTCTGATGGTTTGTAAGTTCAACAGCCGCTGAATATCCTGGAAACCCATCATCTGATTGTCAGGCTGGATTTGGCTCAGTGTAAACCAGGAACTTCAACATTTCTCTCTCAAAGTCATGATGAAACAAAGGTTGCAGATCTTTTCTTCTGTATTGTGACGTAAATATGCATGTATGGATGAATCTTTCACTATAATACTGCAGATCGGGTGACTTTCCATTTCAAGTCAAAACCAAACCTACTTACTTTCTAAATACAGAAAGACGAAAAAAAAATTCAAAGAAAACAAGTCTGACTTCTTATTTTCCACCAGAATGCACATCATCATGACAGAAACCAGCCATTTTTTCAAATTTTTTCAGGAATACATGGTTCCAAAAACCACTATAGCACGACAGATGCTCTTTTCCATGCATACTTCGACTCACACACCTGTGACACATCAATACAAACAAGTGCAAGATCACCTAAATATGTTTATGCAGATCCACATACAAAGAATAGTCATACAAGAAATTCTTCTCGTCTTCAATCACAGAGGTATTCAAGGTTAGCTTACAATAGTTACAGATTCTCTCTGCCATTGGTGTATTACTCCATCGTTTCTATGGCTAAATGATGACCTGAGCATCTGAACAGGAACAAAGATCATACCAGCTGTATGTTATAGATGTGATGTAGCTCTCCTGTACCATCAAGGACTTGAATTGTGAATATATATATATATATATATATATATTCAACTTATTATTTTCCAGCCATGTTTAACAAGTTTAACCCTCTCCTGTCCTAGATTTCGTCTGGTTGAATATCTTGAAAACCGATCAGATTGCAGAAGTAAATGTTGTGTGGATTTAAAAGCTCTCAGCTCATATAAACTCACACAATTCCCACGGGATTCTTATCAACGCTTTCATTAAGCCTAAATAAACATGTCTACTAAAGAAAGTGGAGAATCTGAAGTACTACAGTATTCTGGTGGAAATGGCATAGGTCATATGAATCTTTTCAAAGACAAGCTTTGCTAAAATGAAAAGTAATAGTAAAAAGCATTGATTATTCAGGACAATTAGCAAAGACAAACAGGAACAGGGCCGCCTCTGGCTGTGCTGTAATTACTGCTATTAGCAGATGAAGTTCAGATCCACATTCCCCTGATGATCCTCCGATGATCTGCAGTCTAAATATCAACTCAACGCAGGGGCAATCTTCCTTCCGGATGCGTTTCAAATCTATTATACTGTATGAGAAGAAAAACATGTGAACTAAAAGCTTGCAATCACTAAACCACAGTCCTTCACATCACAATTCTAGCATGAATCAGGGGAAACTCAAGCACCACTCATACAGTAGATGTAGAGAAAAGAAAAAGGTCTGTACATAGGACTTCGCTGGAGTGTAGAGAACCCAAGTGCAGTTTATTACAATCAAGATCAATAATGAAACAAAGACGTGGAACAGGAACAGGAACAGGAACTTACAACCAGAGATCTACAGGAAACAACACTTGAAAAAGACACATGGCAAACATGAGGGCTTAAATACACAGACTAATTACAAGACAAGGGACACCTGTGAACACTGATCAGAAAATTAACCAATGACAAGACACATGGCAGGATCACATGACAAACAGGGAATCTCATGACAAGACAAAGAAACATGACAATGACAAAACCAAAACGTGACAGGACGAGAGAGAGGGCAGAGTTCGGACGCAAGCAGACACTTCAAATTAAGATTTACAAGCTACAGTACCGCTGCACTCTAAAACTTTAGCTTTAATTGCTGGCACACTGTGTGGCCTCTCTCGCCTTCTCTTTCTCATTCTTTCTTATTTATGGAGGGTAAATGCCCTTGTTTTGACATACATTGCATCTTCTTTGCCCATGTAACTTACATAGCCGACAGGAGATGGTGACATTTGCTATTACCTACCCAATTCAGTGGAAACACATGTTCTGTCAAGTGTATCATCAAAAAACAGGCTGCTCTTCCGTCCTTTATTCTCATTTTTCATATATGTTGTGACAGGTGAGATGTGAAGAAAGTACACTTCACACTGACATGCTGCTGTCCTTTTTCAAAGAATCTGCTGTCAGATTGTGTGGTTTTCAATGTAGCACAAATTAAATCTGGCATCTACCAATGTTGTCTGGTCCTGTTTGCCGCTTAACCATCGCCCATGTAGAAAGAAAGTCACTGACGTGTAACATTTAACAACCAGTTTTCATTTGTCATTCAGGGACAGGTTATTCAGAAATGGTTTAAACATAAAAAATGTACCAGCATGGAAAAATAAATTAATGTAATGGGCATAGGAGTCTGTAATAGTATGTTTTTTTCATAATCTCATAATTATACTAATTATTTGACATTTATTTTTGATTATATTTAACAATATTAATTTACTGTGTTTTATTTAACAAATATGCTATAATATTTATATAATTGTACAGGTGTTAATAATTTCATATACCATTAAAAAGTTTGGGATCAGTACGATTTTTTCACTATTATGCTCACCAAGACAGCATTGATGTCGCTCTGATTGGTTTATTTCACGTACGCCCAAACCACACCTTGAATAATGAAGCTACTTCAGACCAACCCCTTTTAGATTTGTGCCGGGCGCAAGAGTCATTTATCCCGCCGGGAAAATAGCAACAGTGCCGGAGATCCCCCCAGAAAGTTACTTGCGCTTTGCGCTTGATACTTGCGTTTCAGATCGTTAAAATAGGGCTCATAGTGTGAATTCAGTAGGGGTGTAACAATATATTGTGTCACAATAATATCGTAATACAAAAATGCAACAATATGTTCACCCAAAATAAAAATGACTGTGCGTGAAATAATTCAAATGTACAAGAGTCAAGAGTTTTTATTAAAAAGTGGCGTACTTTATTTTAAATATATTTAGTCAGTGATAGAGTGCAAACATATTCGTCTACAATAATTCTGTATTTTCAGCTTCAGAATCATGATTATATTTATTGACCCTAACCCTGTTGTCCTCTACTGTCCTGTGCATACTCCATCTTGGAGTATCACAACAAAACGCTGGAATTCACACATTCAGATTAAAAGATCAAGACGAAACAGCAAAAGAAAAATCCCCCCAGGAAAACAGTTCAAAGACAACACAGATGAACATGTGTTCATACAGCAGACTCATGTAAAGCTGTGTATAAATGTAATAATCTTCCAGCTCTAATCTGCTAAATGCAACTGTAATGCATGAAGACATGATAAGCATCACCTTTATATTAACATTAACCTGTCGTTCTGTAAGGATGCTTGGAAACAGTGTGTTGTGAAACGCATTATATTGGACTGTGTGTAACATGAGTTGTGTGTGTGTGTATTACCGGACGAGTGTTTGAGATGAAGAGTGTGTTAATATGAGAGCGGTGGGTGGTCAAGGACAAGTGCTCTTATTCTCAGCCCATCTGGTCCTGTTTGACCTCTGACCTCCCTCGTGTAATCGTAAGTGCGCTGTGTTTTAAAGCGATGCTTATAAAGAGAGTTGAGTGGCTCAACACACGCTTATATCATGGCAGTAATGGCTCTTATCAGGATACTTACTTTGCTGGTGTCTCTATTAATCATCATGTTTTAATATGGCACAATACAAATTTACATCTCATCTAAATCTCTGAATCTGTGGACTCCAAGAGTTTGTCCCACATTTCACTCATTAGTGTCAATCTAAATTACTGTCACATGACCTCATTACACTATTGGGGTCGGTCAGATTCTTTATTGTTTCTGAAATAGTCTCTTCTGCTCAACTAACCTGCAATAATTTGATCAAAAACACAGTAAAAACAGTGAAATATGATTCCAGTGTAAATCATCTGTTTTCTATGTGAATATATAGTAAAGTGTAATTTATTCCTGTGATCAAAGCTGAATTTTCAGCATCATTACTCCAGTCTTCAGTGTCACATGATCTTTCACAAATCACTCTAATATGATGATTTGATGATCAAGAAACATTTATGATTATTATCAGTGTTGAACACAGTTGAGCTGCTTCAGATTTCTGTGGGAACTGTCATATATTCTATTGGTTCAGAATTCTTTGATGAATATAAAGTTTAAAAGAACAGCTTTTGTTTTAAATAGAATCTTTTATAACATTATAAATGTCTTTACCATCACTTTTGATCAATTTAATGTGTCTGTCACAAGATGAAGAAGAAGGTAGACAGGTCAGGATCCAATATATATATATATATGCACACACCAATCTATACCAGCCTGATTGAATAAGGAGCGAAAAAACTAGTTTGTAATTTCTGCTCCACCAAATACAGACAAATTGCAAAAAAAAATAAAAAAAATAAAACACTGTTTACAAACTGCAATTGAACAAGAATGATCAGATAGTCCCACCCCCAAACTCTCGTGATTGGTCGAGTCAGACTATGACATCATCCGACCAATCATATGAGAAGGTCCTTTAACATACAGACCATCTTTCACAACATCACAGTTCAGACTCGTCTCCATACCGGCGAGGTGACGTCCAACCAGATGGAGCTGGATAATATTCTGAATGTTCTGATCCAGTCTGACCTCTGACCTGTAATGCTCCTGAATCATGACACACACTGTTCGCTGTTGGCCAGAGGAGAACTGAGCGACTGAGTCTGGGTTCTCCCAAGGTTTATTCTCCATTCTGTCACTGATGGAGTTTTGGTTACTCGCCACTGTCGCCTTGGCTTTTGTCTTGCTTAGTTGGGGACACTTAATATTCAACAATATTATTGATCTGTTATATTATTGAATATTACTGAATTTTCTTCTAGAAACAAACTTTGTTGTATTATTTTCATGTTATCACTGCTTTGATACAGTCTGTATTGTAAAAAGCGCTATATAAATAAAGCTGACTTGACTTGACCGTTGCATTGTGGGATAGTTTACCGTATCGGTGCAGTTCGAGCAGGCGATTGGCTGCTAAGCCTCCATTAACCCTGACAGTTATAGACATGAAGCAGAAAGAGATGGCCACATGTTCTGGACTCGTGTGATGGTACGGTTCTAGTGTATGTTCTTATTGTTTATTAATCATCGCTGGCCTCATTAGCAGTAGCTGAGGCGTGCGCTCGCTCTCAAATGCCACCCATAATGCAGGGCCACTGTGAAATGTTTTATTACAGGCTAATCAAAAGCAAGTTCCCTGAAGGAGCTGTGAATCAGCGGAGATTAGTTATCTAAAGCGTTTCCGGCCCGTATCACCTCCCAGATCTATAATGAAACATAACAAGGTTTCTGTATCATTTGGAGATTAGAGAGGTGCATTTGAGAAGGTAACATTTATCAAAAGACCCTCATTTATCATTTATCAAAAGCACTCGCTAAAGGTCAATATCTGTCACGCATTTTACATCTTCGAGAGAACAGCGAAATTAAAAAACAGAGCTGGCTGATATTGATCCAAGGTGTTTGGGAAGCTTCCTCTGAAGTGAACCAGCGATAATGGAGAGAAATGACAATGAATAGAAATTAAAGGCAAGATTTCTCGGAGTCTCCTGATTGGTCAGTCGCAGTGCTGCACTTCATTTGCATTTCCTATCCATCACATTTACATATTTCTCGGAGCCCAGCAGAGAATCTCTCACTGAACTCACATCACCTAATCTCTCTGGACAAACACTCAAGGCCAACAGTAGTTCATGGATATTAAATATCTTATTTCATAAGTTTACTTTTCTTCTCTTTGATTTTTTCAATTTTGAAAACAGTTAATTATGACGCCAGTAAATTAATCAGTCACTACAGGTTGGACAGGTCAAATTCAATTCAATCAGTAAATCACTATATCATATATAAACATCAGACTGCCATTTTTTTTATATTTTAATATTTTTACACTACTGTTCAGAGATAGGACACATTAAACTGATCTAAAGTGAGAGAAAATACATTTATAATGTACAAAAGTTGATATTTCAAAGAATACTGAAAATAAAATGTATGACGGTTTCCACAGAACTGTGTTCAACACTGATAATAATCATAAATGTTTCTTGAGCATCAAATCATCATATTAGAATGATTTCTGAAGGATCATGTGACACTGAAGACTGGAGATGGTTTCCAAATATATTCAAACAGAAAAAAGTCATTGATATTTCAGAATATGACTGTTTTTACTGTATTTCTGATCAAATGAAAGATACTTCTTTCAGAAACATTTAGAAATTTCGCCCAAGCCCCACATTTTTAACGATATTGTATATTTTGAGTATCTTCACATAACACATAACTATTCTTTAATAGAGTACATTTAATCTTTTCATAATTTATATATTGTGAATATGGGATGTTTATCATATTATATTATAGTGAAGTCACCTTTATTTCTATAGCGCTTTATACAATACAGATTGTTTGAATGCAGCTTTACAGTAATAACAGGAAAATCATGCATTTCATCTGTTGTTCAGCTGAAGTCAGTTCAGTGTTGATTCAGATCCGTCATAAAGATCATCAATTATTACATTTGTTAATTTCATCTATAAAGCAGTTCTGGGGAAAACAGTGATGTCATCATCAGTTCAGTTCTCATACAGCAGCGTCAGTGCAGTCAGATCAATAATAATGTTGAATATTAAGTGTCTCTAACTAATGAAGCCGAGAAGAGACAGGAACACAAATCCATCAGTGACAGAATGGAGGAGAACCGTTGGGAGAAACCAGGACTCAGTGAACGAACACGGTGCCATCATGATTTAGGCAGCATTACAGGTCAGAATTCAGATTCAATCAGATCCAAAAATCAGATTTTTAATCAGATATTCCCTGCAATAACTAAGTAAAAAAAAAAAAAAAAACTTCAAACTAGAAGACTAAAATTAAACCGAACCCTTCCAACTAGTAGACTAAAATTAAACCGAACCGAATTAAAGTGAAACACTGTCAGTTCCTCAGACCTGTGTTATATCTGCAGTGTTTGTGACGTCCTGTGATTGAAATGAAACTCACATCAAATGAAGCTCATTTCCTCCCTCTTGATCACGATTGGACGTCTAACACACACTGCTAACATCACAGGCACGAGTCAGATGTGACCGAGTGACCCTGAGTTCAGCTCGCCCTCTGGAAGGGTTATCAAACAAACCTTGAAGAACTGGAAGTTCCTGCGCTTTGATTGGACGGTGGAGTTTGATGTGTGTAATAAAGCTGTCTGACAGCAGAGTAAAGGTGGTCTCCATTTGATCAGTAATGAAACACACTGCATTTGTTTATTTGTCTTCAGCTCTTTCTGGCACTCTCTGTAACCGAGCGTCTCGGTCTCTTTGAGGCAGCCCAGACCTTCAGTGTTTAGAAAACCTCACAGCCAGTGCAGAGGAGTGTGTGTGTCTCCGCAAGGGATTCCCACAGCTGGGAAAACAGCCGAAACACACACACTTCGAACAGCGGCTTCAGGTGAACGAAGGCCTTCAGCTCCGATCCTCAGTCGACACACTCAAGACGCCTTCGCTTCCCGGGAAAGAGCCGTTCCCTGAGAGATTCCCCACTGACGCTCATAGGGATAACGCTTTCTGCAGAGCTCCTCAAGGCTCATGGTTAGGTTTGCTGGAGTAGTACATGTGATCGCGAATTCGAAAGTAAAAAGCGATTGAACGCATTCAAAATCGATTTCAATACCTCACATATTGATAGCAGCAGCCTGATGATCACAAATGATATACAATTAATTATCCAACTTATAATTGTGAGAGAATGCAAAAGCATTAAAAAAATATTTTTCCTCCATCACAATGTCCCTTTAGGGGCTCCGTGGAATGAGCCATTTCCGTTCCTTCAGGCACATCCCTACTCATCAGCAATGAGTTCTGATTCTGTGCCGTTTCATTAAATTGGTCCTATTACGCCCTTTTACGAAGTCTTGATTTTGTTTTTTAGGGGTGTACTGGAATATGTTTTCATGATTTTATGACTGTTCAAAAAACACATTATTTTTCACATATTTAACATCAATAGAGCTCCACTCTCCCCAGTCTGGTTGAACGCGTCGTTTTCGATGAAGCCCCTCCTTCCAAAATATGAAATGTGCTGTGATTGGTCAGCTGGCCCAGTGTGTTGTGATTGGCAGCAGGTAGTGCGTGTTCAGGAAATGTCACACCCCTTCATAAACGCGAGCTCTACTCAGATGTAAATATAAAAAATGCCGCCGATTCAGACCCTGACAATGTTAACGAACAAGAGGATCGGTAATCCATGCCATGCAGCCCAACATGGCCTCGCCAACATTGTTCCCAGGGCCGGGGTTTCTGTACATTTTAGGGTTAGTGATGTCACTAACCTGTGAAGAAGCTCATTGTAGTCTCTACCAGCCGTTTGTAGTCCTTAAAAAGCAATTTCTATAAAAGAAAATATTTCCCTTTGCTTTGAACTTTGAGTGTCGTAACTTTGCAGATGTTGTTTATGCTCAAACAGCAACATTACACACTAACTAAAGTTACACCCGCCGTTTGTTGTAGTCATTAAAAAATTATTTCTGTAAAATAAAATATCTCCCTTTGCATTGAACTTTGAGTGTCGTAACTTTGCAGATGTTGTTTATGCTCAAACAGCAACATTACACACTAACTAAAGTTAGAAAAGTGAAATCATAATCAAGGACCCCTTTAACATTAGCAAACATTAGAAACTGACAACAATGCTTAACAATTGATCATAGAATGTTTCAGAAAAACATTGTTTAACAGAAAAAAAATATAATTTTTATAAATAAAGTAATAAATGTGACATTTCTGCTTTCAGCCAAAAATTTGCCAATTGAGCTTCCATTTAACATTTCTTTATTTATATATTAAAGTAAAACACAAGAGACGAGTCAAAATGATTTTTCTGTGGTAATCAACATTATGCAACAAATGCGGCCCAATGAGTTTAACTTGTACTGAACACAGAACGTTCCATTAAAACTCACACAGATAATATCTTAGGACCTTTACATCAACCTAAACGAGAGCTGAAAGCTGCAGAAGTGTGTGTGTGTAATGTTGAGTGGGTTGGTTTTAAACAGCTCTGAGAAATGATTAGAGTGATGTGACATTTGCGTTGTTCCCAGGGTAAAGAAAACAAGTCAAAGGTTTAACCTTCACTTCCGCTAAATATCGCAACATCAGCCTGAACTAATTTGAGTTTAACTTGTAAAAACTGTCCACTGGCCTGACATGGAAAAAGACTCAATAAAACAAAAATGAGTTCCAGATGACCTAACACACACACACACACACACACACACACACACACACACACACAGAAAGTCCTTCCATATGCCTCCATCATTTGTTCTGCGCTTCTCCGCAGCTTATCTCTGTACTTCTGCAGTCATGTGATTTCAGGAACATGAAACGAGCAAAATATACCCAATTGAGAGATTTCTTCCGGCACATACCGCAATTTGACTGCTTATGCTTAATTCCATGTTGTTTCATCTCTATGACTTACAAATAAAGGGGGAATTACAGGATAACACTTCTCATGTGTTTCCAGATTTCCATGATCTGTTCTTAAAGATGTTTTACCAAGACCAGCTTCACTAGTGCTGGTGCTCCTCAGGTACTAAAACATTCAGCGTGTTATATTTAACCAAGTGATCAGACGCATGATTTTCACCTGCTGAGCAATAAAACAGGTGAGATTGTGCAGAACAAACACCTCTCATTTGAACATGTAAAGCGCAGTATAAAGAGTTTAGCACAGAGACTCGCATTCTGTCATTCAGCTTTCTCTGCTCAGGTTTCTGTGGGCCAACGACCCCCGCCCTCCTGCTCGGCTCCTGTTAGGATGGGAACCCGTCTGATAGTTCAGACAACCCTGAGGGACAGAAACTGCCAGAGGAATCTAACAGAAGACCCCCAACACACACAATCAGGAGAGCCGTGTTCCCCTCCAGCCTTCCGCAGTCAGACGTTCAAAGCTCATCATTAAAACTGAGCCCTGGGACAAGATGATCCAGCCCCCGAACACACACCGCCACGACACACACTTACATCCTTCACCTCTTTCTCTCTTTCATTGTCACACACACACACATACTCACTCACACACTCACTCACTCACTCACTCACACACACACACATTATGTTCCCCTAACACAGCCTTCTTCATAGTAGAACTACAGCCAACCAGATACTGACACTGAAATTAAACAGACAGGAAATTACGTCATAGAACAAAAGACAGAACAATATAATGACAGACAGAATGATAGATAGAATGATAGAATGATAAATAGATTGTTAGACAGAATGATAGATTGATAAATGAAAGGTAATAAACAATACCAGACCATAAAACAAAGGAAACTGAGGGCTCAAATACAAGGGAGAGTAATCAACTGAACAGAAACATGTGCGTAGGACTAATTTAAAAGCAAGGAGACTAACAAGGGAACACAGGCAAACCAGAACAGGGAAAACAGAAACAAAGCACAGTGAAACTAAACTGACAGAAATACGTGGTACACTACGCCTCATGGGAAGGCACATCCTCGTGTCAAAAAGGAGCAGGAGTAGCCAGGCAGGGAGCTAGAGCTCAGCCAGGATGAAGGCCCACGGAGGAGTCGAGGGAGGGAGGAGCCATGGTGGGACGACTGATGGAGACGAAGCCAATGGAAGTGGAGACCCAGGAGAAGATGGAGAGCTGATGGGACACACAACACCAATGGCTCTGGAGACCAAGGCGGAGCTGCAGCAACAAGCGTCCGAGGTGGAGCCATGGTGTGAGAGGACTGATGCGAAGCTGGAGGGATGAGGACTGAGGTGGAGCCGGAGGGATGAGGATTGAGGTGGAGCCATGGTGCGAGAGGACTGATGCGAAGCCGGAGGGATTAGGACTGAGGTGGAGCCGGAGGGATGAAGCCGAGGGAAGGATGATAGATAGATAGATAGATAGATAGATTGAGAAAAGCACAGCCTGAATATGCTTCTAAACATCTGGTTTTGTGTTCACAGAAGAAAGAAAGTCCTTCAGTTGATGTTTGGAATGACACGAGTGTGAGGAAACGAGTTAACTATTCAGCTCAGATCCAACCTTCTGTTACTCACCAAAATAA
>FLSR01001467.1:36021-39497 GCA_900092035.1 Leuciscus waleckii
TCATCTCTCAACTGTCACTTACTAAACAGCACTGTCTGTTGAATGTGCGTGTGTGTGTGTGTGTGTTCAGGCTAATGGTGGCCGCTGTGTGAGGATTAGGGTGAGAGGAATATCAGATGTGTATCTGATGAGGTCTCTCTCTCTCTCTCTCTCTCTGACTCTCTCTCTCTCTCTCTCTCTCTCTCTCTCGCTCCGCTGCGGTTCCTCCGGCCCTTTGAAGTAGAAACTCTAGTTTCAGTAAACGCCTGACTGCCGTCCCTGCTCTTCTCGCGCTTGTCTCGCAGTAATTGCCTTATTTCATCAAAGCAGGTGAAGGGCCTCCGAATAACTCTCTCTCTCTCTCTCTGCCGTCTGTCGAGTGTGTGTGTGTGTGTGTGTGTGTGTGTGTGGCAGAGCGCTCAGAAACAGGTGCGAACGTTTTAACCGTTGCACACCCAGATGTCACTGCTAAACTAAGGAGACTCGTCCCAGAGGTGTTTAATGAACTTTCCTCTCTGAAGGACTCAGACAGTGTGACGCGCTCCTCTCTGAACCTTCACGCTTCGCTCTCGTTCGCTTTCAGCAGCACAGGGACACACACACACACATCTCTACAGCACAGGGACACACTTTACACACACACACACACACACATCTCAACAGTACAGGCTGCCGTATTACAGCAACAGCATTCTGACATCATTTACAGGCTAAAGACAAACTGGTTTAGAAGTTAGATACCTGGATAGATGGATTAGATACCTGGAACTGGATAGACACCATTCTGTACAAATAAACAATATTAAATC
This sequence comes from Leuciscus waleckii, assembly GCA_900092035.1. Classification (NCBI taxonomy): domain Eukaryota; kingdom Metazoa; phylum Chordata; class Actinopteri; order Cypriniformes; family Leuciscidae; genus Leuciscus; species Leuciscus waleckii. The sequence continues at coordinate 36,810 of FLSR01001467.1, forward strand.
TCTTCTAATGAAAGTTACTCGTGGTGTTCCACAAGGTTCGGTGTTAGGCCCCAAATTGTTTGTAATGTATTTAGATTATATTTGTAAAATATTACTATTATATTATTATATTAAGTTAAAGTATAATTTCTAAAATATAAAAAATTGTATTGTTTGCTGATGACACTAATTTATATTGTTCAGGTAAAAATTTGGAACAGCTTCTAAATAGTCGAAACTGAATTGATGGTTTTAAAAAGATGGGATTGAGAAACAAAGTTCATAATATTTAGCAATCGGCAAAGTAATAACAAAGCTAAAAATTAGGATTAATAATGAGGGAATAGAAAGAGTATATGAATATACATTTTTGGGTGTTATAATAGATCATAAATTATGCTGTAAATCCCATATAAAAAAAGTTAAACAAAAATGTCTAAATCCATTGCAATATTTAATAGAATAAAACATATTTTGAACGAAAAATCATTATATATATATTGAATTGTTCGCTCATAGTTCCATACATTACTTCTTGTGTGGAGGTGTATAATACTAATACAAATTCAATATATATGTTACAAAAGAAAGCAATAAGGATTGTAAAACGGGCTGACTATTATGAACCAACAAATATATTATTTATTAATTTACAAGCTTTAAAATGGTTGATTTAGTTGAGCTTTATACTGCACAGATAATGAATAAAGTATATAATAATTTACTTCCAAATTGTATTGAGGCGCTGAATGAGAGAAAGTCAGTATAAACTAAGAGGAATGTATATGTTTAAAATAGTAAGGGCAATAACTAATACAAAAATAAACAGATGTATATGTGTTATAGGGGTAAACTTATGGAATAATTGTGATAAGGAATTAAAATTGTGTACTTCACTCTGTAAATTCAAGAAAATGTTTAAAAACAAGGTGATAAATAATTATATAACTCAATATTAATAATTTGTGTACGTCATATGTAAACTATTGAAATAATATCTGATATGTGTACCTTTGTAATCATGTACAGTTGAAGACTGGAAAAATGTTGCCTGGTCTGATGAGTCAGAATTTGGCGTAAACAGAATGAGAACATGGATCCATCATGCCTTGTTATCACTGTGCAGGCTGGTGGTGGTGGTGGTGTAATGGTGTGGGGGATGTTTTCTTGGCACACTTTAGGCCCTTAGTGCCAATTGGGCATCGTTTAAATGCCACGGCCTCCCTGAGCATTGTTTCTGACCATGTCCATCCCTTTGTGACCACCATGTACCCATCCTCTGATGGCTACTTCCAGTAGGATAATGCACCATGTCACAAAGCTCGACTCATTTCAAATTGGTTTCTTGAACATGACAATGAGTTCACTGTACTAAAATGGCCCCCACGGTCACCAGATCTCAACCCAATAGAGCCTCTTTGGGATGTGGTGGAACGGGAGCTTCGTGTCCTGGATGTGCATCCCACAAATCTCCATCAGCTGCAAGATGCTATCCTATCAATATGGGCCAACATTTCTAAAGAATGCTTTCAGCACCTTGTTGAATCAATGCCACGTAGAATTAAGGCAGTTCTGAAGGCGAAAGGGGGTCAAACACAATACTAGTATGGTGTTCCTAATAATCCTTTAGGTGAGTGTATATATTGATAGATAGATAGATAGATAGATAGATAGATATAGATATTTTTTTCTTGGGAAATTATCCGTGTTGAATTGAATTTTTATTTGTTTTTTAAAGCCTTTAATGTTAAAAAGGACATAAAAGCACCATTAAAAGACCCTTAAACGCATAATAACAGTCTGCTTTATTCCAGGTCTTCTTAAGGCAATATTATTATGCAATATTATATGAATTCCAATATAAATTTTAGTCAATATTACATGATTACATGAGAGAAACATCAATGTCCAAATTTGTGACTGAATTATTAACCCTTTTTTTTCTCAATAAGTTCTCATTCATTAATTTCTTAACATGATGTAATAATACAAAATTACTTAATCATAGTAATGATAATTTAGTAATTTTGTTAATTTTCTATTTATAAAATTGAAAGTTGTATCTGTTAGAAGTAGTTACGTCACTGTGAACTAACATGAACAGACTATGAACAATTATATGTTTCATTGTTTGACATTAACAAAGATTAATACATTCTGATATAAAAAATAATACACTACTGATCAAAAGTCTGGGGTCAGTATGAATTTATGAAAGAAATTAATACATTTATTCATCAAGAATGAATTAAATGGACAAAACATGTTTGTTTTGATGATCAGTCTGTTATGATCATCATATAATTCCACAAGACTTGAGAAATAGACTTCAGCGCTGTTATTACTTTGAAATATAGGGCTGATTAAAAATAAAATACTAATATAATGTTGAAAAAAATATTACTGTACAGTAAAACTACTGAAACAAAAAATACAATTTATTTAAAACGGTATTAATAAATATTCTAATAGTATATAAATAATACTAAAATTACACGTTTCCCAATAACGTTGTCTCTTAGCGCGCAACGAAGACTCTTAAGGTATAACTTAACTAAAGGTAAACCATTGCCAGGCGTGTTCCCCGAACCATACTTTAGAAAGCTGCTTAAGATATTCCCTCTTACGTGTGACGTGACCCGGCGCTGTCCGTGGAGATGCTGCTGAATCTGCTGAAATGAATCAGTTATTCTCTTGTGCAGGGGCAGG
>FLSR01001469.1:1545-16201 GCA_900092035.1 Leuciscus waleckii
GGCTGTGAACCGCTCCTGGCGCGCCTGGCAAATCCGCCGTTACAATAGCAATCCGCTATGGAAAAAGCGCGTCTGCTCTTAAAGGGAATGTGAGATGTCGCTCTGATTGGTTTATTTCACGTTACGCCCGAACCACACCTATGAATAATGAAGCTACTTCAGACCAACCCATTTTAGATTTGCGCCTGGCGCAAGAGTCATTTATCCCACCGGTATGATAGCAACAGCGCCCGAGACCCGCCCACAAAGTTACTTGCGTTTTGCGCTTGACACTTGCGTTTCAGATCGATAAAATAGGGCCCATAGAGTCATATTTTAAGGATCTAAGTGCATGGTCTAAAGCGCACGGTGCAAGTGCACTTAAATGGTGGTATGGTCTAAAAGGGTTGCCTCTATTCTCTTAACGAGTAATGGGTGTGTTTTGGGCGTAACGTGAAATAAACCAGAGTCTCATCTCCCATTCCCTTTAAAAGCCCTAGCGCTCGTGCCTTGGCGGATTCGCTATTTACATGATGGATTTGATCGTGGAAACTGCTTCTCTTGCAAACGGGGACAAGCCGGATTCCACAATAATATGATTAAAATAATTGTAGTTATTATAATAATTTTATAATATAATAATATAATATAATAATTATTCATTCATCTATAAAGAAAGATTAATATTCAGCTAATTTGAAAGCTAAATTAATTGAAAATGACTTTGACACCTGTAGTAGAATATGTCAGATTTTAATCTCTCTCATAATCATGTAGACTAATTAACTATTGTAAACAACTCTCTGATAAACACTGTTATTCTCCTCTGCTCCATATTGTCCATATCCATCATGTTACTGCATGTTCTGTTCTGGAGACAGCAGGTTATAGGGTTAGGGTTATGAGAGTCCATGACAGTGTTTCCTTTAAAAGCATAACACTGATTCTCACTCGCAGCAGAAGAGAGAAACATGAGTCATAATCTGCTTAAATTTAGCCTGAAGTTCATTTCCAGTGTCAAACTTCCACATGACAGGACAGGAGTGACAGAGAGGAGATTGGGAAATGGACACGACTCATATCAGACGTTTAGCCATTATGCTAATAACTATATTACAGAGGAGAATTATGACTGATGATTGTTTTATATTTTTGCTCTTTTTAGGTTTCCTCTGTGCGTTTGAGGATCCTTCTCGGGATTATTTTGCTTTCCTGCATTCAGAGTGTGATGAATGAAGATGTGGACCAAAACACCCTTTCCAGGATTCAGCAATTTTTTCGTGACAAGTACGTTTTCATGTTTCTGTATGAAATGAACGGGTAACACTGTAAAATAAGGTTGTATTTGTCAACATTAGTATTTGCATTATTGAACTAACAATCACAATGTGATCTCACTATATTGTAATCATAACTAAAATGTGTTCCTATAGCACACATACATTTTTGTATGATAAAACGTACATTGAGTACAATGAGTTATCCCTACTGTTGAAGTTTGTCTGTTACAGTCCAAGCATCCTTGTTTGATTTCTCAATTACTTTGCGTATGTTAATGGTGATCATTCTTTTCTTTCTTTTTTTAACCAGTTATTATAACAACGGCCAGTATGCAGAGGATCAATGTCCCAAAGAGGCAGTGCCGAAGAGGATTCTACCCCGAACTAAACAACTTTCTGACCCATGACCCATCAGCAGAAGTTAGACCTTATACACAACGTAACAGCAAGAATGTCTACATAAACAGGCAACTCATCGCTGCAGGGTTTCATGAAGATGCACACTCAGAGTATTTACTGATGTATCCTCAAGCTGGCTCTACTACTTCTCCTTTGACAGATTTACTGAACCACAACAAGGATGGATGTGTGATTTTCTACACCTTAAACTCTCCCTGTATAGCCAGATGTCTTAACAACAATAATACACCGAGATGTGATATTATACCAGGTCTTGGTCAATTAAACGCATACCAGGGAATGAAAGCCTTTGTTTTCACACATATCTACAGATATGACCGAAATAAACGTGATCTCGGAAATGAACTAAAGAAAATTGCTGATCGCGTGCCGCTTTATCGCTGTGACAATGGTCGTTGTATTCTGTGCGGGCGACCAGGTTCAAACACAGCAGTGGATACACAATGTTTAAACTAAATTAAACTACACTTGCGCACTCGTGTTGAGTTGTTTGACAGCGATGCTTTAAATAAACCAATGAGCTAGTTCGCTGTTGAAACTTTTCATATACATTTTTCATAACCTTTCATATATGCTGCCTTTTGCTTTTTCTTTCAAAAATTCTTGCAGGCGACAGTAAATGTTCACCTTTCATTTGATTAGAGAAATTACTGTTTTATGAGTGACTCTGATAATTAATGGATTAAACTGCTCATATCTTTTTGCTTGGGTGACAATATTTTTAATGGTTTCATAAACACTTTTCTCATAAACACATTTTGCTTGGGAAAATAAATACATTTCTATGCACCAAACTTTCTGTCCTGTCCTTTATTGCTGTTCTGCTGTAATTTTTGCCTATAGGGCTCAAGCTATCCCTATTTTGAAGGTTAAAAAAAATAGAATATCTGAAAGATGGTTAAACTTATTTTCTGTAAAAATGCAAAACCAAATAGGGCATTTAATATCTAGAATAATATTCTAGATATACGAGAAGACAAGCCTCATATGTTGTTTTTTTAAAAGGGATTGTTTCCCTTCAAAAATCTGAATTATGTCATCATTTACTCATTATTTAAGTTTTTTTCTTAAAGCTGTTTGATCTTTCTTTCTCTAAACACAAAAGGAGACATTTTTAAAAATGGTCCTGCTTGTGCTTGATAGCCTACCTAGCTAAGAAAAAGGACGCAAAAGTGACTATTAAAAGTTATATATAGCACACACACACACACACACACACACACACACACACACACACACACACCCATACAGCCTCCATAGGTGAACATCTGAACATCAGGGTTACATTAAATATGTATATTGGGGGAAATATACAGTCGGTATATTCACCTCTCAGTGTGCTGGTGGCCTGTCAACCTGGTGCTGCTAAATGTATTTCATCCAGGATGAGCCTGTCAATCAAACCTGAACACACACATTCAGTCAGTGGAGAAAAGTACAGCTGCTCCTCATCCACACACACACACACACACACACACACACACACACACTCCTCAGGTTCCTCTCGATGGAGGTCAGGATCCACTCATGGAAACTACTGGATTCAGTCAGCTGGAGATTCAGCATTACCCTGAGGAAAAGAGAGACTGTATGAGCGCAGATGCGTCTGGATGCGTGAGAGGAACCGGGTGTCAGGTGGAATTCAGTCAATACAAGCATTTTACTTCACGGTGAGATGAGTTAAAAGGAAAAAAGAGTTGAATAAAATGGCGAGGGTCTCATTGCTGTAAACCCCCAGGATAATGTATTGAGTCTAAACAGATGCCCTAAGAATGTGTCTTTTCACCAACAACAAACAGCATAATATCGACACATTGGGTTTCTTTTATTGGTGTCTTTGTGACACGTCATCCACTCGAGTGTGGATGAAAGAAACCGTCACGGTTAATTTGGCGCTGGTGTGCGCGTGAGGAAATGTATTATTTCAATTCAATACCCGAAGACTGAGCATCCGCTCTCCGCTCCTCAAAATGTTCTGCCAGCCATTCACTGCTAATCATTTAGTAATAATATTGAAATACTTTAAATTACATTATTTTCATCCATAACATTATCATCTTATTATATAATGTAGCCTATTCATATCATTTATTATTTTTATTCCTTATAATATTATTGGTCGATGAATATTTTAAACTATGTACAAATTGTATAATATTTTTAATAATTATAATAATGGAAATTATTAAATTTTTAAAATGAAGATTACATTGGTATAATAATAATAATTAAATAAAATATTACTTATACACATATAGGCTAGGCTAATTAATTGAATGCTATTTTAAATAATAATTGTAATTTGGATCCATCATAATGCAATTTGTAAAAAAAAAATTTAACCTACAAGCATAAAATATACACAACACTTTTACATTATTAATATTAATAATAGTTATTGTTATAACTATTTTAGCCAATCTACTTTTTTATGTGTAGCCTACTCTACATTATTATTATTATTATTATTATTATTTTTATTATTATTATTATTATTATTATTAATAATAATAATGCTTGGACAACAATGACAAGAACATTGCCAAGGGAATTCATAAATACACAAACACAAAAAGAAAAGAAAACAATACATAATTTCGAAATATATACACACATCTATAATTTAAATAAATGACCAATTCTTTCTTGATTGATTGATGCATACGTTCCACAACATTAACAACTTATCTGTTGACTTCATTTTACTTACTAGAAGTCTCTTCTGACACCTATAAAACCAGGAAATTAACATTCATTTTATTTCAAGTAATGAAAATGTTTTTTAATGGTTTTGGTTATAGTTTTAGTTTACTATTCTTCACCAAACACACTATTTTTGAAGTATTATTCTTGAACACCTGTTCTGTGCCTAATTCTGTGTTTATTATTTTAGCTTATCAATCTCAAAAACATTTATTACAAATTCCTACAACTTCAGCTGCAGCTTTTCAATACCTACAAAAATAATTTTATTTTTAATAATCGTATGCTGTGTATAAGAATATTCGGGAGGTGGCTGTAGGCCAAAACAACAAACAAAAGGATACACTTAGGAGTTATGCTGTTCAGTGAGTTTAATGCACAAGCCACTTAATACTTTAAATTGTATTACTATTTTTATTTTATTTTTTACTTACAGCATAGTTTTATTAAAAGTGTCATTAAATTAATTGTCATTAAGCTGTTGTTGTTGTTGTTGTTGTTGTTGTTTTGCACATTGACAAATACAAGTTTAACTCAACTATACAAAGTTATAAGAGAAACAGAATTGATTACAAAAAACACAACAGTATTACAATTCACATACTGTTAAAATACTTGTGTAATGTAAATATAGTATCAATACTTTTAACATTTTAAATTTAAATGAATTGAAAATGCCTTTGATACATGCAGCAGAATATTTAAGATTTTAATCTGAAAGATTAAACAAGTGTCATTTTATTTGCTGGTATCTGTAACATTTTGCTTGTAGCCGTCTGATACCAATGCATTTTCCTAACTGAGGAGAGTCTGTTAGATCAAATTTGCATGATTGGCTCACATCATCATGTAGGCTTATTCACTATATAGTAAACCACTCTCTGATCAACACTGTTATTCTGCTCTGCTCCATATTTTATTTTATTTTTAAACAGAGTTCTTTGAAACAAAATAAATGTTCCCTTCGTTTTGAGCCCTCATCACAGATACACATCCCTGCACTCTCATCTTGAAATTAAACCAAACCAATTACATTGAAGCATGCTGAATTTCAAAACAAATTATAATTATAAGAATACATTTTATTTTTAATGCGCCTTTCTCAAACTCAAAGCGCTACAGCATGTACAGAACAAAATAATCAAACATGGAGAAAAAAAATAATTTAGGCGCATTATATGAAAATATGTTTTTTAATTTACAACGAGGTTGACACAGGGAGACTAATGCCTGCAGAGCAGAATTATGATTATACCCACTTATAATAACAATAAAAAAAAAGAGCCATTAAATTTCATGTCCACCTAAAAAATTGTGATGAACAGACCCTCCATCACAAATCCCTAACCTACCAAGAGCTGAAGCCAGAGAAAAACGCCCTGGGATGATTGGTCTTAGAGCTGACGTCACAAACTGACAATAAAAACATAGCCAGACCAAACCAAATAATTAAAACATAATAAGAAAAATACCTAAAACATTGGGCATGAATGCTATTTGGCCCTTTACAGAAAGTATGAATTGCAGGATACCTGAGTACCGTGAGCGACCCTAAACTGAGAAAAGTCCTGAACATGTACAGACTCAGTGAACACAGTCTGACTAATAGAGACAGGCTGACACAGACAGATCTGACTGCCGAAGGAAGAGCAGCTGTGCCCTCACTGCACAGAGAATCAAGTGGAAACAGAGCTGCACTTTTTGACATCATGCCCCAATTATACAAACATTAGCCACACTTTGCCAACCCATGTTCTGCTTTTAAAGGCATAGATAAGCCTTTCTGCATCAGGTCTAGAGAGAAAAGGTCTAATGCTAGCAATGTTCCGCAAATGGAAAAAAGTAACCATCGTAATGTTTTTAAAATGAGAATTAAAAGTCAGCTGAGCATCAAAGATCACGCCTAATATAAATTGAATGTCGTCAGTATAACAGTGATAGCTCAGGCTATACTTCTGAATAATCTGCCCAAGAGGCAGCATATAAACACTAAATAAAACAGGACCCAAAACTGACCCCTGAGGGACACCCTGACACAAAGCCCAGTCTAGATCTGTTAGTACCCAAGTAAACAAATTGGGAGCGATCTGAGAGGTACGATTTAAACCATTTCAACACAGGTCCAGACAGACCGGTCCAATGCAATCTGTCAATATGCTGTGACATATGGTATCAAATGCAGCATTAAGATCTAACAAAACCAAATTACCACAATCCCCAGAATCAGCTTTGACGAGGATGTCATTCAAGACCCTGACTAGAGCGGTCTCTGTACTGTGTCAAGATCTAAACCCAGATTGAAAAGTTTCTAGTTGGCTATTCGTATAGAGATGAGTTTGGAGTTGGCCATCAACCACACGCTCAAGCACTTTTGCCAGGAAATGTAAATTTGAAATAGGTCTATAATTCAACATATCGGCGATATCACTCCCAGGCTTTTTACATGTATTGAGGGAAGCATTGACAATAGCAGTGATGTGGGGTACAATAACTGGCAGACAGTTTTTTTCAAAACAGTCATAGGGAGGGGATCAAGTATGCAGTAAGTAGTAGAATTCATTGACAAAACAAGTTTAGAAATAAAATGAAAATCAACAGCATTGAAACTTGAAAAAACTAGGAAGTTACTATAGGAGGTTTAAGTATATTATGTACTGTTCTAAACAGAACTCTGGGATTAGAGATGTCACTACTAATAATAATAGAGTAATATGGCACTTTTGCAGCTGTGAGAGCATTATGATACTCAATCTGATGCTCATCAAACATTGATCTATTAACTGTCAGGCCAGATTTTTTAAATTTCCGCTCCAACTGGCTGCCTATCACCTTCAATTGGCGTAACTCGGATGTACCAAAGAGATGATCTCTTAAAAGAAACAACACGTTTTTTTCAGAGGGGCAAACTCATCCAGAATAGATGTAAAAGCAGCATTATATTGGTCAATGGAGGCCACAACTGGTAAGTCAGAAATAATATGACTAAGAAGGTCAAGATCAATATCACTGATTTTCCTAAAACAGATAACACCTTCTTTCACAGTCTGCAAAGGAGGAGTCGTAAATTGTACTGAGGAGCTTGTGGTCACTTATACATACATCAGTACAGTCAAGTTGTTCAATATGTACTCCTGAAGTGCAAACCAGATCTAATATGTCCATGTTTGTGTGTCAGAAAGTTATCATGCTGAGTGAAGTTAAATTATTCTAGCATATCCATGAAGCACACAGTATTATTGCAATCCACATTGTCAACATGAATATTTAAATCACCAGTTAAAAGAGTAACTGGACAGAGTGCCCTGGCAAGTGTCCAACACATTCAGTAAATTCAGAAAAAAGGGAGGACAATAGATATTTAAAACAGGAACTGTTGAGAGACCATTTAGTTTAAATGCCAAGCATTCAAATGATGAAAAGCAAGGCAATGAAACCTCAGTTACTGCAACATCGGATCTATAAATGACAGCAAGACTATCAAGCAGGGCAGACCTAACACAGAGATAAATGGCGACAGTCTAAACGCCTTCGAGACCAAACTGAGTTTATACAGGCACAGCTTGCATGCAGATTCTGGCGGGAGCCTCGATGAACGTATTTTGGCAGGCTGAGAAGATGTTGCGATCACAGTGTTTCCCAAACACCGGTAGCAGGGGGCACAGAATGACCAAACTGAATGACAGAATGACCAAAATGGTCTGTATTGGATGCTAGTTTTCAGAGTCACATTCAGCGCCGCCGCTCCCACCACGCGCATCACGCGCTGTGCGTAGGGCACCAAGTGCTGAGGGGGCACCAAAAATTAATGCAAAAAAAAATAAAATTATAATTATAATGCCGATATTATTTCAGGATAGAAATATTATTAGGCACATTCTAGCCATGTATGTAACAAAAAAGGGGGAACAAGATAATTTAATTGCTCTAGTCTAGAAAGTACCGCCCCCTCGCACCCCGTTGGATGGTCCGTGCCGGTTGTTCGCGCGGGCGGCTTTGCGAATGCGAAGGACGCGTTCGCGCGGGCGCCTGACGAAGTTTGACAGACAGACTGTAGGCAACTTTTTTTGGAAATGGCCCCGAAAAGACAGCAGGAGTCAGGATCTGAGAAAAGAAAGAAAAAGAAACTGCGAGATGATGCCCGTGCATCACTTGCAGGTAAGTCCATGTTTAATCATTCTTAAATACGGGAAATGTGCTGCATGTGCTGCTGCTAATCGTAATGCGCCTCGAACTTGGTGACGTTAATGTTAGCAAACTATGTTATTATAACTTATAACTTCGGTGCAAGCTAAATTGAGATTTTACTGTTAAACATTACCTATTTTACAAATAACTGACGCCAGCTAGCTGTTACTTTCTTTCTTTAGATATTGAGCAGTAGTTTATGGTTTATTTTGACGTGATGGTGGTTAATTTCTCAGTAACAGTTAACGTTAGCAGTCAGTGCAGTGCACATGGTAGGCTAACAATTCCTGTTAAATATATATATAAAAAATATAAAATGTCATTATGAATGATATAAAGCAAACATTACTGTTGAATTGTGTGCATTATTGCACCTCATTCTATTATGCTTTTATATTATATTATATTGGATTTATCAAATAGTTGATAAATAAGGAATAAAGGGGGAGAACTCCTTGGCTGCCATGCTTTCAGTTTTAAATGTTTATAATTTTTTCCGGTATAAGATTCTTTGTTTGAATATCTTGTCTAATAAATGTAATTTATTCAAAGTGACATTGAATTTGGGAAAAACATGTCTGGATTATTTTGAGAATTTTTTTATTTTGCTATTCTGTTTACTGAAGAAAAGTTTGCACTTTCAAATGTGTAGTGTGTGTTGGCTATTCTACATGTTTACAAAGTCAACAAAGCTGTGAAGATTTTACTTTCTCTTTTTAGTGTTCTTAAGTTTTATACTGTGATGCTGCTATTGTGTTATTATTGGTATTGAGTTATATGTTTGGTAATAAAAAGTTAAACTGGCAAAAACATTTTTTTTTTTTTTTTTTCAAGGTCGGGGTGGGGGGCATCATAAAGGAATTATGCTTAGGGCACCAAAATGGCTAGCAGCGGCACTGGTCACATTAGTCGTCTATGGAAGTGTTTCCTTCTCCATTACAAGCATAACAATGATTCTCACTCACACAACGGAGAGAGGAACAGAGCCACAATCTGCTTAAACTTAGTCTGAATATTTTTATAAGTGTCAAACTTCCAGAAACTCTTGAAGATAAAAGCTTTAATTCCATCATGTTCTTTCCATTTCTTCAGAGAATCTAAAATGGTGTGACTGCCTGTCGCATCCAGACATACTATAGACCTTGTGAAGCAGAGGAGACTGATCTGTTTCAAGTGTTTGGCCCAAAATGCAGTATGGCTCCACAATTGGTCACAATGACACTTTAAACCACAGATTATCCAATAGACATGGGAATTGTGTAAACACTGATTTAAAAAAAAATATTTCACAAGTTTTCTGTGAATCCCTGAAACTGAGTTCCGTTGAAGAAAGGTCTGCACTATTTGCAAAATATCCAACAAGTTAATCAAATGGATCCTGATAGAGCTTTCCCTGTTGAAGACCAGTAGTTTATCTTTCTTTTTTTGCATAACGACTGACACAAGAGCCGTATAAATGTGATTCATTTGCTTCTCCAACTCACCACTCTCACACCAGAGCAACACATCATCTTTGAGCTCAGTTCACTGCATCTTCTAGAATCTACGACAGTCATGATGGTAAGTAGCACCACTACAATTAATTGTTTGTCCACTTCAAATTTTCATTTTACTCTCTTTTTGTCGTGTTAATGATTGCAATTAAGTAGGAGTGATAGAGAGGAGAGTGGGAACCGGACATAATTCAGATCAGACTTTAGCCATTATGCTAATAACTATATGGAGGAGAATTATCACTGTTGATTATTTTATGTTTTTGCTATATTTTTAGGTTTCCTCTGTGTTTTTGAGGGTCCTTCTCTGGATTATTTTGCTTTCCTGTATTCAAAGTGTGATGAATGAAAATGTGGACCTTGAAACCCTTTCCGAGATTCAAAGATTTTTTCATTACAGGTACGTTTTCATGTTGCTGTATGAAATTAAGTGGTAACACTGTTCAATAAGGTTGTATTTGTTAACATATTTGCATTAACAATGACAATGTGATTTCACTGGTAATCATAACAAAAGATGATCCTAGCACAAATACATTTTTGTATTCTTGCATAGACAAAACTTACAGATCAACACAATGAACCACAATGAGTTTGCCCTACTGTTAAAGTTTGTACTGTTACAGTCCCAGCATGCATGTTTGATTTCTCAATTACATTTGCATATGTATTTTGCATGCTGTGATGATAATTCTTTTCTTTTTAACCAGTTATCAAAACGAGAATGGCCAGTATGCAGTAGCCATCAATGTCCCAAAGAAGCAGTGCCAAAAAGGATTCAACGCCAATAAAGAACCCTTTCTGCTGAACGACCCATCAGACAAAGTTAAACCTTTCATAAAACATGACAGCATGGCTGTCTACGATGGTGGCCATGAACTCATCGCCGCAGGGGTTCATAAAGATGCGCATTCAGAGGTTTTACTGATGGATAATAATTATTTGACAAAATTGCTGGAAAAAAACAGTGATGGTTGTGTGGTTTTCTACACCTTACTCTCTCCCTGTATAGACAGATGTCTTAAAGATCAAATTGTTCTAGCAGGTCTTGCTAAATTAAAGGAGTACCAGGGGATTAAAGCCTTTGTTTACACATATGTCTTTGATGATGACAAAAAAAAGCCAAATTTAAGTGAGGAGCTAAAGAAGATTGCTGATAAAGTGCCGCTTTACCGCTGTGCAACAAAGTTTTGTATCCTTTGTGTAGAATCAGGGTCAAATATAGTGAAGGAAGACTGTTTAAAAAATGAGCTTCCTGTTCAACCTGACAATGCTTTAAATCATGAAAATGTTGAAAGCCCTGAAAGCCCTGAAAAAAAAAGAAGAAGACTAAATAAATAAACATGTTTCTACGCACCACTTTGTGTCCTGTTCTTCATTGCTGTTTTGCTGTAATTTTGTTGTGATTTTGCTGTAATTTTTCCCTGTAGGGCTCAGGCTGCAAAAATTGTTCAACTTATTTCTGTAAAAATGCCTATGAGGCATACCAAATAGGGCCTTTTTGAATATTTTAATAATATCGAGATATATGAGAAACAAGCCTCATAGGTTGTTTTTAAAAGGGATTGTTTTCTCAAAAATCTAAATTCTGTCATTATTTTCTCAACTCGATTTTTTTTTCTAAAGCTGTTATAGCTTTCTTTTTCTAAACACAAAAGGAGACATAAAAAAAAAAAATTGCTCATATACTGTAATGGCAGTAAATGTTGACCCTCTTTTCAAGAAAGGACGCACAAGTATCATAAAATGGCAGCACAGTTTATTTCGCATAACCCCTAAAAACTGCTGGGTTAAAAACTCGTTTTATATATAATATAGAATGTATACCTGTACATTGGGTTGTTTGTTGTCTCATTGCTTTGTTACTTTTATAATTAATAATAATAATAGAAATAATAATAACAGAAACAACAACAAAGGAATGTAATATTATATGTACTGTTCTGTAATACAATACAAAGAGGCCACTAGATTTATTTAAAAATCACATTTTTCCTAAAACAAGTTATGAATGGATGCAAATGTCTAAAACACACTTGACATCTAACACCCACCTTCCCATAGATAAACTTCTTAAGATAATAAAACCAAAAATTACAAACAGCGCATACGAGCACATAGCCTAATTGAATACAAACATAATAGCAATCCTTCAACATATTCAAATAACATTTCCAGGATATTCTCTGTAAAACAAGACTGTTATAACAAATATGAATCAATATATACATACAGAACATAATAACTGTGCAAAACCATTAGGCTCTGTAGATGTTCAGAGTTCTGTCCATCACGCAGTACCATCAGGGTGTCACCTGTAAATCAAACAATTATGTTTTATTAAAAGCCCCCTGTAGTCAATCATTTTGCTGCATCTTCACCAAAATTAAATATTTCAATGTTTTTTCCATGAAAAAATGCCTTAAAAAGATTGAATGTAACTCTACACCCTTCCCTCATTTAGTATACGCAGTTCTATGAATATGCAAATGAGCCCCGCCTCCACTCACTCACTCCAGCTCAGAGATCCACTCATTGACGACACACGTTGATCTGTTGGTTACAAGGTCGTTTGTGACGTCAGAAACACCAGCGACTTCAAACCGTGTTTTTGAGACTGTCTTTGGTTCACTGCAGTTTTAAGGAGAAAATACTCAGCAATGGTGTCGACTTATGAATTTACACATGGTTTGTCTTAAACATTTTAAAAACACCATATAGACATATAAACACATTAAACTTTACTTTAAAGTAAACTTTACCAAAGTTACATTTTACCAAAGACTTTTACTTAGACTTTACCAAAGTGCAATCAATCAATCAATCAATCAATCAATCAATCAATCAAACTTTATTTATAAAGCACTTTAAAACAACCGAATTGGACCAAAGTTCTGTACAGAAAAATAAAATAAAATACATAAAATACATACTTTATATAAAACATATAATACAAATAAAACAAATCAAGAAACATAAACATAGGAAAAATAACCACATCATTGAAACAATAAAATAAATAAACAAAATGTCAACGTCAGGTGTCAAAGGCCAAGGAGAAAAGGTGGGTTTTAAGTTCGGGAGGCACACGTAATCTACCCACTCTAGTTGACATGAAGATTCATTTAATTATCACAGGTGTTTGTCATTCTACCCCACTGATCTATATAATAATAATAATAATAATAATAATAATAATAATAATAATAATAATGTCATTCTATATAGATCAGTGTTCTACCCTCATTTGCCTTGCATTTAAAGTGCTCTGTTTTTACTTCTCATTTGTCCGGTCTACATTTGCTTTAGCGTTTGTATTAAGGTTGTGTTTTATTACCTGTTCTTGGATGTGTCTTTAGAGTTTATTAAAGTCTGTTTACCTGAATGCTCAACAACAACCGTTGCTAACACAATGGGCATCAGTTTTATTTATAGGCATGTTTTTGTAGGATAAATATATTCACCTTTCAATGTGCTGGTGGAACTGTCAGCCTATGCTGTTACTACTCTTAATAATAATAAAAAAATAAAAAAATTATCATCATTATTGTTATTGTTATTTTATGTAAATACTTTAACAATATAGTATTTCAATAATATTTAGACGTTTTTAAAGTATATCATATTTTTAATCAAATAAAAAAGAGTTACATTTTTAAAATGGCGAGGGTCCCTGCTGTAAACCCCCAGGATAATGTATTGAGTCCAAACAGATGCCCTAAGAATGTGTCTTTTCAGTTTCACCAACAACAAACAGCATAATATCGACACATTGGGTTTCTTTTATTTGTGTCTTGAATGTGACAAGTCACCCACTCTCGAGTGTTGATGAAAGAAGTGAAAGAACATCCACGTCACGGTTAATTTGGCGCTGGTGTGCGCGTGAGGAAATGTATTATTATAATGCTGTTTACGCCTGTTCTGC
Organism: Leuciscus waleckii; assembly: GCA_900092035.1. Lineage (NCBI taxonomy): Eukaryota > Metazoa > Chordata > Actinopteri > Cypriniformes > Leuciscidae > Leuciscus > Leuciscus waleckii. Next base: position 15,531 of record FLSR01001469.1, read on the forward strand.
CGGGAAATGAACACTAGATGGCGATATAAGATCAGTGCTCAATTCAATACCCGAAGACTGAGCATCCGCTCTCCGCTCCTCAATATGTTCTGCCATTCACTTACTAATCATTATAAATAATAATAATATTGAAATACTTTAAATAATATTATTTTTATCCTTAACATTATCATCTTATTATTTAATGTATTAATATTATTTATTATTTGTATTCCTTATATCATAATTAGTCGATGAATATTTTAAACAATGTAGGCTACTAATTTTATAATATTTTTAATAATTAAAATAATAATTAAAATGATTAAATGTTTAAAATGAAGATTACATTGGTATAATAATTATAATTAAATAATACAATATTACATATACGCATATAGGCTATATATAATAAAATTAATGCAATTTTAAATAATAATTGTAATTTGAATCCATCATAATGCAATTTTAACTCTCTTTTTTACCTACAAGCCTAAAATATACATAACAATTATTTAAAAAAAAAGAGGAAGTAGAGAAATGAGAAGCGCTCAGTCAAACAGTCATGGATTGAAAACATGGGAGTGTGTCATTAGTCAATACTTGATCTTGTTTACTGTTTTCCAGCTATAAGAGAGTCGATACAGATGGACATCCCCGTCAGTACGCCACCGCCATCATGTGCCGAAGGA
>FLSR01001470.1:0-14283 GCA_900092035.1 Leuciscus waleckii
TGAAGGATCATGTGACACTGAAGACTGGAGTAATGATGCTGAAAATTCAGCTTTGATCACAGGATATAAATTACACTTTACTATATATTCACATAGAAAACAGATATTTTAGATTGTAATAATATTTCACTGTTTTTTTACTGTATTTTTAATCAAATAAATGCAGTCTTGGTGACTTCTTTTTAACGGTGTAGTAAAAGGCATTGCAGTATAAAACCTTCCATCAGAATACAAAACACAAAGCTAAACGCTGGATGAATGCGAGCCGTCTCATATTACAGTATTAGAGAGTTTGGCTGAATCTTCTGCTGGTCGTTTATCAGCCTCTCCTGGCCCCGATTCACATCTAAATCACCACGGCCGACTGCTCTCATCACACACACACTAAACCCGCCAGCATATGTGAGCTCAGTCCTCCTGACTGGCAAATTCAGCAGTGATTGAGGAGATTTGCTTTACCCCCGGTGTGTTAAGTAGTTCTCTGCGGCGATATGACACCCGGCTGACCCTGAACCAACATTAGAACGACCTTGAAGAGCTTCTCAGTGCTGAGGAGAGGACAGAGAAGATAAGGCATTAGATTGAAGTGTGAAAGTGACAAATAAGACCCTGGACTTCAGCACAAAATCACACAAAAAAGACTGCAGACGTTTTACTGATGTCTCTCAGTGGATATTTATTTGTTTCATTTAAACTAAAGTAACTAAACGACTCATTGCATTTATATACAGCAACACTGAAGCTAAACAGGGTTTGCAACTGAAACCTGTTCTTTAATACACCATATATTGTAAACTCAGTCGGCATTGTGTGTGTCCTTCACTGTGAAGCGAGCACAGAATGCATCGCAATGAAAGAAAATCATTCAAGACGGAAGGCCAGTTGAGATAAATGTTGATCAAAAATATCCTTAATTCAGTACTTAAAAATGTTCATGATAAATTGTTAAATCTTATTAAAAATGACACATTATGGGGTCAGATTTATATCACCACATGCATGATCTTGCAAAAAAATAAAAAAATAAGATGTAATTTAATGTTTGATGTTGTTTTGGCTGTAAATTTTAAATATTATTCACAATATTCAGGCTGCCGATTTTGGGTTGGGAAGTTCAGGTTACAAAATTCGACGATGAAATCTGAAAATTGAAGGAAGAGTAAATCAGTGTTGAATTAGTTGAATTTTTATTTTATTTTGACAGAGTCTGTCGTTATTTGGTTCAGAGCTCTTTAGTTAGTGTATTTTTGTTTATTTGTATTGTAGTCTATCATTTTATCCCTTAAAACTCATCTTTGATCACCAAAATGACATATTTAAATGTTTTTTTTTCCTTGAAAAAAAATCTTCATGCCTTAAAACAGCTTGAATGTAACTCGACACCCTTGCCTCATTTAGTATGCGTGGTTCTATGAATATGCAAATGAGCCCCGCCTCCACTCACTCACTCAGCTCAGAGAAATCCTTGTAAAGCTTTGAGATGTTTTATTGATTGTGGTGGGAAAATATTCAAAGTGTCTGAGTATCAATAACATCGCCTTATGACCAAAAATATGACCTCACCAAAACCATATCAAAACAAAGGCTAAAGCTGATTACTCCTTTGCTCTTTCGTGCATTCACTAATGTCATAAAAACCTACATTTCCCAAGATACATTTAGCAGCTTGAATGCTAAGACCTGAATTTCATCCTAGTCACACCACTTGAGTAATAAAAATCTGAATTTCGCAACACAAATAGAATTACAGCACAAAAAGTCAATAACATCAAATTAAAATGTTTGTTTTTTGAGATTATGAATTCAATGGCCTTTTCAAATTCATGTGCTGGCGATATTAATATACTATCTGTATATTACCGACACTATATCTGTTGTTTATCTGTGTGTGTGTGTTTTTAGTGCTGTCAAATCGATTAATTGTGATTAATCGCATCTAAAATTAAAGTTTGTGTATGTGTGTGTATGTATGTACTATATACACACACACACACGCACACACACACGCACACACACAAAAAATTATATATACAAACTTTTATGTTAGATGCGATTAATCACAATTAATCGATTTGACAGCACTAGTTTTTTATATATATATAAAATTGTGAGCTTAGCAACATGCTAACATGTCTTTTGGAGTCAATTGCCAAATTTACACTGCAAAGGTGGCACAGAGGCGCTTCTAAAGTGGCATTTACTGTAGGTATCTTAGCTCAAAAGTGGCATAAAAGCATTTACACAGCAACTAAAACTGTATACTTTGATACTAGGGCTGAGGTTGTTCAGGGCAGGCTTCTTTTAGTCTGGCTTTTATGCTGCATTACGTCTTTACACTGAATTTTGAGCAGGCACAGAGCAGCCTTAAAGGCCCACTGAAGTGCCTTAAAACGCACAGTGTTGTTCAATGTGTTGACGTAATTTCTACTGAAACAGGAAGACAGGGCGGGACTTATTCAGCAGCCCCGCCCCTTTTTAATAATATAGCCAATAGTGTTATGTTTATATCACACCTCCGTCAGAGCTGTTGAGCTCAGTAAAGCCGCATTTGACAGCTTATGACAGCCATAGTCTAATAGATTCCCCTTTTAGATTTTGATTTAACATGAAACTGTTACTAAAGCAAAACAGCATAACATCATAATCATGCTGAGGATGTGTAGTTTCTCTTCCACTCGTCAGTGCTGTTTCTAAGGCCGAGTCCGTCTAACCAGTCCCTCCATCGCTTTAAAATCTGGCATACTCTGTAGAATTCAAATGAGTCCGATCCGTTTTGTGTTCTGCGTCGACTCAATCACATGATCCGCTCTGTGCTATCGAGTCTCTGGACCGTTTCTGCGACGGTTCGCGTGACACTAACGACTTTATTCACTCCAATGAAAAGCATATTTACACTGTCTGAATCGTTCCCTATCCCCTATATAGTGCACTGTGTGCCGTTCACCATGTAGAAAATAGTAAATGTGTGAACAAATGACTGATTTCAGCCACAGCTTTAGCAACTATTTATAGTGTAGGGGGCGGAGCTTCAGATTATAGAAAGCATTTGATTGGACAGAAAATCTGATGAGAAGCTGAAGTGCAGTGATGTCATCAAAATCATTGATCCATATTGGAGGAAGTGAGAGACTGTAAGTTTTGAATGCTTATATCTTCTAAATGCGAATTTTGTCATTGTTTGGGAGCACGCTAGCTCAGTAAGACTAACATATTCATACGAAAAGCCCAAAAATATTTGATTTCATGGGGACTTTAATCAGGCTGTGCCTAAAGAGGTGCATTTGTGTGGCTCATGAAGATACCGCCTATGTGGAATATTCCAGATCAGTCACTAACGAGGTTGCATGTTAGTTAGGATGTTGCCTATGTAGACAGCAGGGTTTGAGTGTAGTGTGTGTCATGGATAGTTACCCTGAAAGAGTGGATTGGTCCGGCACTGTCCATCATCCGTTGTCAGGGAAACGTCCCGTGGACGGCACACGTGCTTCACACTGACTCAGAGATCTGGGACCAGAGGACTGGAACAAATTCAATGACAGTCCCGCATCGTCACCATGGAGGTAACGCTTGAACACTGATCAAATCCTTTCTGCTGGACACTTACTCGCTTTAAAGTCTCCATGAAATCAAAATGGACTCCTGCAGTATTTATATTAGAAATGATTTATCCGTGCATTAGTTTGTTAAATTCCTGTTCCTGGCGATCTCAAATCAGAATAAGTTCCTCTTGCAGCACTCTCTCTTCTCTGATGATGTGGGCGGGGCAACCTGTCACTCACATGAGATCAGCCAATAGCAAACCACAACCATCCAATCAATTCCACACGGACAAAATCAAGCCCCGCCCACATTTGTTCTTGTTCCAGAAGCGTTTCACTCAGATATACGTCACAATAGGGTAGAAAAGACTATTGCAGCTTATGTTAAATGCTGACTTTAAGCGTTTTCCGCTGAATGAAAGGCAGAAAACTGTTTTAGCAGCGAAGCAAGAAACTATGGCTGATTTTTCTCACCTGTTCACCTTGCAGGCTTTGTACCAGCCACCATATTCTCCATAATGATTCCCATCTGCCAGCTTTCCCTGTAAGAAAGAAGAGGAGGAAAACACACAGACACAGAGAGAGAGAGAGAGAGAGAGAGAAAGTGAAGTTTCAAAATCTTCTCAGCTGTCAATCATCCAGACAGGTTTGCAGTAAGGGAAACTATGTTTACTGTACATACACATGCAGTGGGTATAGATAGTCACAACGTCTTTTCAAAATATTTACAGTACTTTTAAAAGAAAAAGTTGTGGAAAGAAGTCTATAGACAATATGTCTGGCACAACCCCAATACATCTTACCAGCCAAAGAACATCGTACAATGGCAGCGTCCTGTTGTGAGGATGTTTCTTTAAGAGCAATTGTCGGGAAGGACAATGCAAAATTTTGACAGACTGAGGAGAACCTGCAGCCCTATAATACCAGTGTGTCCTACAGCCCAGTAACCCTAAGCAGACCAGCACAGCAGACCAGCACACACACACAAACACGCTCACTCACACACATGCGCACACACACACAGACACACACACAAACACGCTCACTCACACATACACACACACGGTTTGTAAAGCCATTGGGTGCATTTACACTGCATACAAACTCAGTTCTTCATGTGTTTGTCACTGGTTTACTATGGTGATCCTCTACTGGTGTTGCTCATCACTGTTCAGTGCTTTGCCTCGTGTAGTCTCTGAGGCTGAGGACACTGCACATCACTGCATTCATCTCGTCTTCTACAAGCTTTAACTAGATGATTTTGCAGATACATTTATGCATTTAGCAGATGCTTTTATCCAATAGAGGTACAAAAGCAATTTGTAATACGAGTAGTCTATCATGTTATGTAACTATTATATTATCAGTGCACCATAATAATTGATGTTAGTCCATAAAATCTTCAGTAATGTAAACAGGGCGGATCAGAAGTCTGATCAAGTGAAAGCAAACAGCCCTTAATCAGTCACTGCAGTGCTTTACCCGTCTCAAAGCCACAATTAAACTAATTACAGGGCAGCAAGCAGCATAACCTTAAGTCTATTTTTAGGCGATTATCGAATTATTCATTAGACGCCTCCAAAGTGCACAGCAGTTCGATTCAGTTAATGCAGTAATGCTCCAGAAAATAGCACTGAACCTGTTCATTTATATCAGATCCAAAGCAGATCTCAGTAATCATAACAATGCAACCTTTCATTTTTTACATTTTGTTATATTTTTCTCAGAATCATGCTATGGTAAATCATAATTCTGACATAAAAGTCAAAATAATGACTTAAAATGTTGAAATTATGACAATTAAATTAGACATACTAAATCAAAATGATGACATGAAAAATTGAAATTTTGACAAAATATAATGAAATTATGAGATTTAAAAAGTTACATTATTATTTAAGTCAAAGTTATGACATAAGTCTTAGTATGTAAAATATTATGTAATAATTATAACAGTTGAAATTGACATACAAAGTCATAATTATGACAAAAAGTTGAAATTATGAAATACAAAGTCATAACTATGACATAAAACTTCAAAATGAGGACATAAGTAATACTTATGACTTTGTATGTCATAACTTCAGCTTTTTATGTCATAATTATTACTTAAACAAACTTAGTTATAATTATGACATAAAAAATCATAATTATGACACAAAAAGTTGAAATGATGACAATAAAAATGATGACAAAAAAGGTGAACTTATGACATACTAAATCGAAATTGAGATAAAAAAAAATGTAAATTATGACATACTAAATCAAAATTATGACATCTAAAATGGAAATTTTGACAAAATATAATGAAATTATGAGATTTAAAAAGTAAAAAATATGATTTAAGTCAAAATGATGGCACAAGTCAAAGTTATGACAAGTCTTAGTATGTCAAATATTATGACATACTAAGTAATAATTATGACATAAGTTGAAATTGACATACAAAGTCATAATTATGACAAAAAGTTGAAATTATGAAATACAAAGTCATAACTATAAAACTTCAAAATGAGGACATAATTAATACTTATGATTTTGTATGTCATAACTTCAGCTTTTTATGTCATAATTATTACTTAAATACAAACTTAGTTATAATTATGACATAGAAAGTCATAATTATGACATATTAAGTCATAATTATGACATACTAAGTAATAATTATGACTTTCTGTCATAATTTCAGCTTTTTATGTCATTATTGTTAATTAATATGTCAAAATTATGACTTTGTATGTCAAAATTATGACTTTTTATGTCATTATTGTTAATTAATATGTCAAAATTATGACTTTGTATGTCAAAATTATGACTTTTTATGTCATTATTGTTAATTAATATGTCAAAATTATGACCTTTTAATGACCTCTTAGATTCTCACTTAGCCTGTGATCGCTCCATCTGTCCTCTGATGGCATATGCAATGCGATTTCATACAGATCCGCTCCTCTCGAGCGAGGTCAGCTTCGGGGGCCTGAGAAATAAATTACTATGAAAAGCTGTGCTTGCAGATGGTGGCCATCTTGCTCGGCATCACAGGGGCCAGGTTTCTGGCTTTGGTTCTGGCCGGTACCGACCAGACGTCTGATTGACCGCAGGTGCAACGCTCGATTTACTGTCTCCCTGGCCCACTTTACCCCACAGATCTGCGCTGAAATAGTTATCACTGATGACACCCAGCGTAATTGCTAATTACACGCCTCGGCAAACACATTTTCTTGCTCTCCACACTCTTCTCTCCTGTTTTCTGAGGCGAAATCTCGAGTTATTTATTTTTCCACTTTATTCTCTGTGCTCGGATTCCGAGACTCGTGTCATCTGGAACTTCTCCACGTGTATAACTCTGTCTCACTCAGTTTGAGTAAATTAAATTTTCAATTTAATAAATGTGGGAATGCTCTGCTCCTCATGGAAATATGAATTCTTTGCAGCTGCTGGGAGAAAATATTGCGTAAGTGGAGTTGGCAGGGGTTGTGATCATAATTTTGGCATTTCAAAACAAATGTATCACATATTTTGGGGGTTTGTATCTCATTATTAGAGTATAAAAAGATCATGTTTTATTTTACTTTTTGCAAGAAAATGTATGTCTCACAAGTGGAGAAAAGAAATAGTTGTATAGGAGGAGTGAGTTATATATATATTTATGTAAATGCGACATGCATTTTATTTCAATTATATTTAAATGAAAAGTTGTTAAGAGTAATCATGTTCTGTAATTGTTATTAATTGATAAACAAGAACAGTCAAGTATAGAAGAAATACTGATTCAAAACCAATATGGCTTTAATATGATATTTTACCCCGTGAAATCTCAATTTTTTTCTATTTAATACAGTAAATAAGTGGTATTTTCCATCCCCCAAAAAGTAAGAAAAACTTTTTGTAAATCATCATATTAGAATGATTTGTGAAGGATCATGTGACACTGAAGACTGGAGTAATGATGCTGAAAATTCAGCTTTGATCACAGGAATAAATTACACTTTACTAAATATTCACATAGAAACAGATGATTTACATTGTAATAATATTCCACTGTTTTTCATTTATTTTTGATCAAGTAAATGCAGCCTTGGTGAGCAGAAGAGACTTCTTTCAAAAACATTTATTATCAATCCCAAACTTTTGATTGGTGTGTAAATAAAAATAAATATTTAAAATTTATAAATATTATATTAAAAATTATTTATAAAGTAGATGTTTTATCAGTGGCTGATTATTTTTTGGAGTCACTTTAAATTTAGTTAAACTAACCAACTGCAACTAAAATACAAATAGTTGTATGTATGTATGCATGTATGTATATATATATGTATGTATATATATATATATATATATATATATATATATATATATATATATATAACAGCAAAACTTCCTGTATTTTTGTCTTGCAGTTTATACTCAAGATACACAAGATTTCTAAATCATGACACATTTACGTAGAGAATAAATTGCATAAGATATTAAAGTTTTTATAGAATTTCTCTTCTTATTTCAAACATAAACCTTACTAAATTTGGTCACACTTTATTTTACAGTGTCCTTGTTACATAAGTGACATGTACTTACCATATATAACAGTAAATTATGCATAATTACATGCAACTAACCCTAAACCAAATCCTAATCCTACCCTAACCCTATAGTAAGTACATGTAGGCCTAGTTCATTAATATTACTCTGTACTTAAATATATAATTACACTGTAACAATGACACCTGAAAATAAAGTGTAGGCCTAACCCTAAATTTTGTCATATTAACTACAATCACTCTTGCCCGTCACAAAACACATGAGAAAAAGCAGAAACGGAATGGAACTATAATCTTCTAAGCTCTAGAATAAAGCAGAAAACAGTAACCTGCTCTTCCTGATGAAATGACAGTGTGTGTTCACTGCGAGGAAACGCGAAACAGACGAAAATCCTCTCCAAGTGTAAACTGAAACCAAACATTTGTGCATTTCAGACGCCCAACACTGAGCAGATCCAACCGCTTCCCTTCCAGCCGAAAGATTAATAGCCATATTCACAGTTTTTTCTCGGAGATGTGGTGTGTCCGTCGGCACGTCGTTATGTTCTCATCCATCAGTGTCGGCAAACATTGGAAGGTATTCAGTCGCCACACGTGAACCGAATACACTCCATCCGACAAGGCCTTCCCAAGACGGATCTCCCTTTCTTCCCACCTGAGCAGCATCACCACCGGCTCGGTTTTCCCACTTGATCAAGACGTATCCGTGCGGGAGATTCCCTGGGAAAAGAAGAGCACGTGAAGCTGGACTTCTGCTTAAAGAAACGATGATATGTTGATTCTTCTCCACAAACCCAGGGCACAAAGCGTCTAATGGGCTGATAACCCGATGAAAGAGTAAAACGAATGTGTCCTGTCCGAGGGATAACGTATGTCTCCCTGCAGCTGTGTAAATAGGATAATGGCCACTGTCATCTTTTTTTTAGACTGTACCTTTAGATTTGTTACCGGGAATACAGACTTTGCAATAATGAGTCGCGGTTAAATAATTCAAATGGAGTTTTTCATGTGAGCCAGTGACTTATTCCACGTCCTCGAAGGTTCATCCGTTCCTGTTCAACCCACAGTTTAATGACACGCATGTATTAATACATCACTATATTCTCACTGCATATACATTATTGAGCCGCACATAATGAAAGACTCGGATCTAATCCCTCATATGCAAACATCAACATCAAGCTGTTCTAATGATGAGAGAAATATGCATATTTAAAACATGTTTAATCCAACCGTCCTCCTTTCATTGCTAATGCACATTCATTGAAGTTTATTGCTCATGTTCAGGCATCGGTGTCAGTGCAAGAGTGTGTGTTTGCCGACAGATTAACATGATCTGGGTTTGACTAAAGTGCGAAATGACTTGATAAAGTGCCACTCTCGGAACAATCGCAGAAACAGGTTTGACACTTTGACAATCGCTTAATATCACTGAAGAATCTTTGAGTTTCACTGCAAATGTGACTCTGAGGTTTAAATAAAGGGTAACACTTTACAATAAGGTTCATTAGTTAACTACCTTAGTTAACATGAACTAAGAATGAACAATTCTTCTTCAGCATTTATTAATCTTAGATAATATTCATGTCAACATTTACTAAAATGTTATTAAAATCAAAGGTTGCACCGTGAACTGACATGAACAAACAATGAACAGTTGTATAATATTAACAAAGATGAATAAATACTTTAACAAATGCACTGCTTATTCTTAGTTCATGTTAGTTAATACATTAATGTTAACTAATGAACCTTATTGTAAAGTGTTGCCAGATAAATAATATCGAGGATTTGGATCAGCGAAGAAAACTATAAAAGGAAAGTCTTGGCTTGACAAACCCTGTCTTTAAAAAGTCTTGACTTTTGAAGCTCATGCAAGTCTCGTGTGAAAGTGGTTTAAAGAGAGATTAGATGTTTGTGCACTTTCATTTATGATGTGACAAAAGATATATTACAAAAAATGCTGTTCTTTTGAACGTTCTATTTATCAAAGAATGTTATATCATTCATACAGTATTTTTGATTAAGTAAACGCAGGTGAGCAGAAGAGATTTCTTTCAAAAGCATAAACACATCTTGCCGACCCCAAACCATTGAACCGTAGTGTACATTCATATATAAACGTGAACCTTAAATCATGATAGAGAGAATATATGCATATATTCCTTATAATAGAGGTGTAGATGCTTCAAACATGCTGTGACATTTGCTACTTTATGAATATTCAGTAATTGAGATTGTGAAGTTTAACTGAACAGTTACTATGAACGATGACTTTTATAATTGTTTTCATATCTCCCACATTGCCAAGTTTGAAATGACGGATAATTAGATTGATAATGAAAGTGAAAATGCCACTGGTTAATTAAGCACAAAGAGACGTGAGAAAGGTAACATGCACGCGTAAACAAGCGCTGATATCTCAGCCGTGATAAACGCCACGCTTCACTGTTGATTAATCTGCTGGAAAATGACTTCAAGATGCAGATCTCTCCGAGCTCGGCGTTCCCGTTTCAGACGGATATGAAGGTGACATCTGCACCAGTCCAGGCTCAATGCACAGGACTATATATTGATTGTTTTGGCGCTGAAAACACCATATTTGTGTGTTTAATGACACAAACGGGGTTTGTTTTACAGATTGCATTACATCTATAACTTTTCAACACATCTGGAAGAGAAGGAATGTCTCAATGCTCTATTTACGGGAAGTCTGGATGTGTTTATGCTGGGTGTGTTTGCTATTATCTTTACGGTTGGCTTCAGTCTACAGGGCGTCACGGGTGGGTCGTTCTCGGGGTCAGAGGTCAGCGGCAGACGAACTTGTCACGGTGGCAGTGAGAGGGTGAGCGCGAGGTCTTTTCCCGGGGATTTTTCAGTGTGCCGATGGACGTCTGGGTCCTAGGGGATTTGGCTCGGATGTGTCTGGCAGATGTTGCGCTCTTCTGGTTTTGCCGTGACCTCTGACCGTGACGCGCCTCTGGACCACCTTCACGCGGCCTGTGAAGACAGGCTTGTGTTATGGACGAGGCACGTAATAGTTTAATACAGCTCTGGGAACAGCATGTATTTTCATTTGAACACAAAGGCAAGTGAAAGTGACTCTCTTTTTCTTTCCCATGACAGTTTTTGTTGGAAAAGCATTTTATAAGAATTAATGGGTGTATCTTTGTGCAAAGATTACATTCTTGCATTGTTGATCTACGATCACTTGATAAAACCGTCACATGGCGTTCTGTTCAAAAGCTCACATAGTGAAAAACACGAGCGAATCATTTAGAGGATTCCTGTCACAGAAATGGATGAGATGCTGAAAATCATTATGTTCACTTGCCAACGTACTGTTATGTTTCTGTTATACATCCATTCATCTGCACTACCATTGGAAAGTTTGACGCTGGTGAGATGTTTTCATGTGTTTGAAAGAAGGCTGCATTTATTTGATCAAAAATACCATAAAAACGGAAAAATTGTGAAATATTATTACAATGTAAATCAGCTGTTTTCTATGTGAATATACAGTAAAGTGTAATTTATATCCTGTGATCAAAGCTGAATTTTCAGCATCCTTACTCCAGTCTTCAGTGTCACATGATCCTTCAGAAATCACTCTAATATGATGATTTGATGCTCAAGAAACTTTTATGATTATCATCAATGTTGAAAACAGTTCATATGTTTGTGGAAATCGTGATACATTTAATTTTTCAGCATTCTTTGATGAATAGAGAGTTCAAAAGAACAGCAGGAAATCTTTTGTAAAATTATTAATGTCTTTACTGTCACTTCTGATCAATTTAATGCGTCGTTGCCGAATAAAAGTATCCTGAGGAAGATCCATGAAGGTTTAAGATCTCACCATCTGAAACAAAACCTCACACTGAAAAATCTTGTGTCTTCGCGAGCTCACGGCTGTTTGACGGCACGTCCAGTTGATTTACACTGATTATCACAGTAAATATGCTGTGCACAAATCAGCAGAGCAAAGCCTAATGTATTTGTGATGTATTTGATCTGGCAGACTCATGATTCATGGCTATTGATTGAGACGAGTCTGACAGAGATGGAGACACCGAGGCCTTATTTACACCAACTGCACGAATCATTAAATGTTCTCGCCTCGTTTCTGAGCTATTGTATGAATCATTCGTTTACCACTGATCAGTGATTTCAGTGACCGTTACTGAAGATGACGCCGTGATTCATGTGAGCAGAGCCGCTCTTGTCATTGCCATCACTTCAGTTTATTTCTGTTGCTACCAATGCTGGGCAAACTGGATTCATTTCTGTTTGGAACTAATTATGAACATTACAGATGGCCTGTAATGGTTTTTCCAGAATATGCTGTGTGCGTTTGCCAGTGAACAGTTTAATGTGTTATTGTTTTCTTTGGGCTCAAACAGCAGAACTTTAAACAGTGTAATGTTTGAAGAACTCGCAGTGCTTCTGTCATTACAGCAAGAGAGACTGGCTCAAATTCTTTTTTTAATTAAAAAATATATATAATTAGAAATGTTAAATGTTGTGCTGATAATTATAATGGAAAAAGCTATTAGAAAAAATGTGGATTGATGCATTTCATTTGTAATGTTTTGATGGAAGGACGGATGGGTGGATGGACGGATGGATGGATGGATGGATGGACGGACAGATGATGGACGGATGGATGGATAAATGGATGGACGGACAGATGATGGATGGATGATGGATGGATGGATGGATGGACGGACGGATGGATGGGTGGATGGACAGATGGACGGATGGATGGATGAATGGATGAATGAAAGGATGGACTGATGGATGGATGGATGATGGATGGATGGATGGATGGACGGACGGATGGATGGGTGGATGGACAGATGGACGGATGGATGGATGAATGGATGAATGAAAGGATGGACTGATGGATGGATGGATGATGGATGGATGGATGGATGGACGGATGGATGGGTGGATGGACAGATGGACGGATGGACGGATGGATGGATGAATGGATGAATGAAAGGATGGACTGATGGATGGATGGATGATGGATGGATGGATGGACAGATGTATGAATGGATGGATGGATGGACAGATGGACGGATGGGTGGATGTATGAATGGATGGATGAAAGGATGTACAGATGGATGGATGTATTCTTTTTAAATGTACAGAATGACTGATTTTCTCAAAGTAATGAACAAACGTTCTTATAGTAGGCCTAGCTAATGTTAATAGAACGCTTGCTCAGAGTTATTTGTCTTTAATAATGTTCTCAAAACAAAAGCACAAAAACAAAGAAACAAAAAATAAATGTTTTGGTTGCACTTTTTTTACAGTACATGACTTACAGTGTACTTACCTAAGAGAATACTGGGTACTTCAGAGGTCAAGGTTAGGCTTAGCGGTCGTTCAGGGTTAGTACTGTACATACTGTAGTTATGACCCAGTTATTGAAATTGTAATAAGTAAATCACATGTACATGGGGAACAGGACTGTAAAATAAAGTGCTATTTCTGAAATATTGTAGTTATATCATTTGTCGAACATTGTTAAGATGTTACTACTTGTTTCTGAACTTTCAGAGAACTTTTAAAAGTAACATTCATATAATGTTTGCAAAATGATCAAATGGAATGTTCCTTTAACATTCGCAATTAGAAACACATTCAAAAACTGGATGCTTTGATTGTTCAGAGAACATAACGTTTGCATAACCTTTGCAAAACGCTCTAAGAATATATGTTTCTGTTAGCTGGGATCCTCTTGACTCGCATCTAAAGGGAATCGCATGAAAAAGCATTTTCTCACTCCTGAGGAAAAACATTACACGGAAAGTTAAGTTACTCTGCGCTGTGAAATGATTCCTGTTCTTGCTCACACACACACACACACACACACACACACACACTCGTCTGTCAGAAAGAGGCCAATTACAGCGAGGTAAAATGGAGACGCGTCTGTGCTCTGCCAGGTCAATTGAAATGGTGTACTTACCCTTGTGGAGCTGGAGGAATGAAGCAGTGCTGGTTCGGGAGTGAAGGACTCGGGTTAATGGAGAGAGAGTTGCTCTCCGTCCACATGAGTGATGCCGCTCTCTCTGACACTGTTGTTTTCCACTGAAATGAATGACATTATAAAGATGAGGGAGTTGGATGGAGATGTTGGAATCTAGCCAGGTCAATTTCAGACATCCCTCTCTCTCTCTCTCTCTCTCTCT
>FLSR01001471.1:0-16548 GCA_900092035.1 Leuciscus waleckii
CTCAACGGCAATCGGGTGAAAGAGACACATTTAGCCGTCTAGCCCCATAGACTCCCATTCAGTCTGCACTCGCCCGCGATCACCCCCAGTGGAATTCTAATGGAACTGCAACCAAGATCGATACAATGGGGCTAATAGGAAGTGCCAAGGCTCTCCGTAGACGGGCTCTGACACTACTAACTAACTCAACCAGGCCCCGCCCCTTTATTTAGCGTATTGATTATTTAAATGAGGAATATTTTGACGTGTTCGTTCAAAAATCAAGACTACAATGGAGGTGTTTCAGGGAGTTTAAAATAAGTGACACTGACATAGATAATAACTCCCGCTGGAGTGACTTTGCGCTTTGACCTTTGTCATGCTCAAACTGCTACATTGCACTCTAAAAACCGTTAGATTAATCGTTATTAAATCAGTATTTATGTGTGTTTTTCTGTGTTTTCTGTATGTGTGTGTGTGTGTGTGTGTGTGTGTGTGTGCTCTTTAAGTGGCTGAAAAGGTTTGGTATAAAGAATCTGAAGTTGGACCTTCACAAACTGATATCTGGACCTGAATGCTGCCATCACAACAAACTGGTGCGGTCCGTCCAGAAGAGAGTGTCTGCTAAATACTGCGGCATATTCCCCAGCGTCCACGTCAATGTGAGCCCAGCGCTGTGTGACACCATCATGCTGAGGATGTGTGTGTTTTGCATGTTTAGTGAACGGTTTGTCTTGATGTTCCTCATAGGGGGCGGTGAAACACCTGCATCTGACTCCTGGAGAGTTAAAGCACTACCTCAGCCAGACGGAGAAACTGATGCAGCGATACAGCAGAAGACTGGAGTGGTTACTGACAGGTACAGTACAGGTGTTCATCACACACACACTCTCTGAAGTGACTTAAAAACACAACTGACACTCTTATTTAGCTTGTTCAGTCTTGTTTGTTAACCGTCACCCCTATATTTGAGCATAGATCTCAATATAAATAGAATTCACGAAAGCTTTGGAATACAGATTCCTCGCAAGTCAAAATGACCCAAGCCCTAAAATTATACTTACGGCAAGTCAAAATGACCCGAAGCCCTAAAATTATACTTACGTTTTTTTTTTCTCCAGAAAGCTTATTTTATTTCATTTTAATCATAGTTTTTTCAATTTTTAATGCAATGTTTTTTGGAGACTTTTACTTTATTTACCTTTAAATTACTCGATTTGATCAATAAATAATAAATAAATAGTAATTTAAGCACATTCCTCACATTCGTTTAACTTAAATGAAAAATAACTCACGATTTCATGCCTAAACCTTTTAATTCAGCTCAGAATATCTTACATTGGGTGTCTTTGCCGACCTCTTGTGGAAAAATAATAATATAACATGATATTTCATGACTCTTGCCACTAGATGGCCTTATAGCTCTAGATATGTAGAGGAAATGAGCTGTTTCTGCTGGGTATTCTACTAAATAAAATCAAGGCCATATGCCTAACCGAGTTTTGTTCCAAATTTTAATATTAAGCCCTCTAGAAAGATTTAAAGTGCCATTTTCATAGTAACTCTCTGTCCAGATATGAAATGGTTCTCACAGGTATTTTGAATGATACCTAATTTATAATGATTACTGAGATATCTGATAAAGAAAAGTCCAATTATAAAGCGCACCAACTGTCCATCTACAGTTATAAGGCTACAGTAATGCACTACAGAAGAAATAACTGAGGAAAGAGAGGTTTCTCTCTTTGAGTTCGCAACTATTTCATGTTTTGGATAATTGGTGGCTAATTCATATGAATTTGTACAATCTCATTCATATATTTTCATAAAATCTGCTTGGAGTGGACCTTCATGCTTTGTTTTTTTTTCTTCTAAAAATCATACATTTCCATGAGAATCACATTCATCCGAGAAAAAAAATGTTCCTCCTGAGATCAGGTTGGTGGAAAACGTGTCGGATCATATCAGTACCAAAGGCTGTTCCTGAAGGATAGGGATCCCAGTTAGCAGGAGACAGAAGCTCACTGGGTTTCTCCTGCCATGTGTATCTCTCGTGTGTGTGTGAGCAGGCAGCAGGCGAATGTTCGGGTCCGTGCTGGAGAAGGCGTGTGTGTTCTGTTTGTAAAATGTATTAGTGTGGACAAGGCCTGTGATGACATGTTTCCACAGTTCACCAGACTAGAAATGTGAAAAGGGTCCATAATACACCTGAAAGTTTCCTATCCTTGCCTCCTATCATGGTTAGTGAGTTTTCTGGCCGGTGTGTGTGTGTCAGGTTTACCATGCTGGCGTTCTCTGGAGGGGTGTGTGTGTGGCAGCCAGCGCTGGTGGAGTCCAGTGAGGATCAGTGTGTGGAGGCAGTGCAGTGGTTGAGTCGGCTCACTTCACACGGGCCTTCACACACACTGCAGGCGCTGCAGGTACTCTCACAATAACTGCCTTTATACACACTGTTATCACATGGCTCTCTGGAAAACATCATCGGGATTGGTCAATGGCAGCAGTGTGTGCTCAACTCAGCTTACTCGTTTTTGTTCTAAGAACATTTTCCAAACATTCTGTTTTGGTTATGGAAACTTTCAATGTCCATGTTTACATGTTTAATGCTCTCCTCCTGCACTCAGGCCCTGTTTACAGCTGGTATTGAGATGTGTTTTGGTGGATCGGATCACAAGTAGATGAGGGAGCACATTACCGTTCACACCTGGTGTTTTAATTCTTCTCTTTTGTCCACTTTCAACCACTGGAGACGACGAAAAAACTAGATTGTTTAGCTTTAGTTTCTGCTCTGACAGTCACAAGACCAGCCGAACGGTGTGAGTGTGTGTTAGAAATCAGGAATGGTGAGAGAACATTGTGTTTGGTATGTTTTTCCTCTTCAACCCAAACTTGGGTCTTCAGCCGATAGTTTAAACCCCGTACGTCTGGCCAGAGCTCTTCTCATAATGTTCCTCATTAGTCCAGTAGACGGAGAGAAGACGGTGTTTTGTGGCTGTTTGAACACATTCGACCACATGAGCGTTTACACTACGAAAGCAATCCGGTCGAATGTGTTTTCACTCCCTCTGGAAGTGGTTGAAAGTGGACAAGCTCAAAGTGTTTTAGACCCGTTTACTCCTGCGTCGTCCACTTGTGATCCGATCGACCAACACGCTTCTTAATACCAGGTGTAAACAGGGCCTCAGTTGTTCTGGTGTTAGTAAGTGTAAGTGTGACTGTGTGTAATGCTTCTTTGCTCAGGCCGGTGTGGTTTGTCAGATGATGTTGGTCTGTATCTGATCTGTGATGGAAGGAGTGACTCGAGCCACAGTCTAATACTGAGAGAGATCGAGACCCTGAGACAAGAGAAGAGCTTCACCGTCCACACCGTCGCACTCAACCGCCATGACAGGTCAACTATAAACGCCCGTTCACACCAACGACAATAACTATAAAGATATAGTTCTAAAAGTCATTCTCAGTATTAAAGAATAGCAGAGTTCACACCTCTACTATAGCGATAACGGCACAGAGAAACGATATCAGTGGAATCACTTTCAGATCGATTTTATCCAGATGATGAACGATAAAATCACTGACAGCCAATCAGAATCCATCCTGCTGTACGAGTTTGAGCATTTAAAGTGACATAAAAACACTGCTTAATGATACGGCCCGCTGGTGTGGACGCTAATATAGTTATCTTTATAGTTATCTTTATAGTTCTCGTTCTTGGTGTGAACAAGACTTAATGCTGCCTTTTTTTGATCCTTGGTCAAGATTCAGGACATTTTTTTTGTCTTTTATGTCTTCATCTCATATCATCTTTTTTTTAAAATCCAATTTTAGGGGGCATTTTCAACTAAAAACTATTTTATTTTATTTTTTAACGCCGTTTTAGGGCCTGAAAACACAAACTTTTGAAAACTGGTTTCAAAGTGCAAGTTTTTACCCAAGTAAACTACAAAAACGTGAATTTGTGAAAACCGTGAGGTCATGCGCATGTGTATTATGTGTTCAGTCTATAGATGTGTAGTGTTTCTTTATAAAGTGACATCTCCATCTACTGGTCTGGCATGAATAATACAGCGTTTTTAGTCGTATTTACAGATCCATGTGAATGAGGATCATTTTGACAAAATTGTCGTCTGCACTTGAAAAGTTTCAAGAACGCAAAGGAAAAACTTTTGCATTATTACAATGTCGTTGTGTCACTCACTTTAAACATTCTATAAGTAACTTTGCAACTACACGTCAAGTAACTCTCATTAGAGTATTAGTGAACTGTTAGGTTAGGGCTTGCAAAGTGACTTGAAGTTGGTAGAAAGTGGACTATGCATCGGTCGAGGCGCCTTCTGAGGAGTCGAACTGCCGAGAAAGAGCGTCGGGTTTGAGGTTCTTGGAACCGGGTCTAAACGAAATAGAGAAGTCAAAGCGATCAAAAAACAAGGTCCAGCGGGCCTGACGGGCGTTAAGACGTTTCGCAGAGCGGATGTACTCTAAATTGCGATGATCCGTCCAGACAATGAATGGTACACTGGCTCCTTCAAGCCAGTGTCGCCACTCACCAAGAGCTAGACGGATCGCCAAAAGTTCTGGTTACCAACGTCATAATTGCGTTCTGCGGGCGAAAGGCGATGAGAGTAGAACGCGCACGGATGGACCTTATCATCCTGGGAAGAGCGTTGCGACAAGATAGCTCCTATCCCAATTTCGGAGGCATCGACCTCAACAATGAACTGACGCGCAGGATCAGGAGTAATCAGTATGGGCGCGGAGGTAAAGAGTCTCTTAAGATGGTCATAAGCACTCTGCGCAGCCTCCGTCCAAGCGAATCTGATCTTGGACGAGGTGAGGGCGGTCAGAGGGGCGGCAACTTGGCTAACGTTTCGAATAAAGCGCCGATAAAAATTTGCAAAACCTAAAAACCGCTGAAGCGCGACTCGGGAATCTGGGATCGGCCAATCAAGAACAGCTCGAACCTTGTCGGGGTCCATGCTGATCCCCTCCGCTGAAACTACCGAACCGAGAAACGTAACCGATTGCGCATGAAAGACGCATTTCTCAGCTTTAACAAACAGACGATTCTCTAGCAATCGCTGCAGGACGCGGCGCACGTGCTGAATATGTACCTGGAGAGATGGGGAGAAAATTAAAATGTCGTCTAAGTAAACGAACACGAAAACGTTTAACATGTCTCTTAAGACATCGTTAACTAAGGCTTGAAAAAACGCGGGAGCGTTGACCAGGCCGAAAGGTAAAACCCGGTACTCAAAGTGACCGACGGGAGTGTTGAACGCGGTCTTCCATTCGTCTCCTTCCTTGATGCGCACTAGATGGTAGGCGTTGCGCAAGTCTATTTAGTAAATATCTTTGCGCCCTGTAGGATCTCGAAGGCCGAAGACATTAGAGGCAAAGGGTAACGGTTCTTGACCGTTATGTCGTTCAGCCCACGATAGTCGATACAGGGACGCAAAGAGCCATCTTTCTTCTTAACAAAGAAAAACCCTGCGCCGGCAGGAGACGAGGATGGAACAATTATGCCCGCGTCGAGGGACTCAGTAAGATACTTCTCTAGAGCCACACGTTCGGGGGCCGAAAGGGAGTATAATCTGCGGCAGGAGGTATAGAGTCAGGGAGAAGTTCAATACTACAGTCGTACGGCCGGTGAGGCGGTAGAGACACAGCCCGAGAACGACTGAAAACCGCCCGCAGATCATGGTACTCCTCCGAGACCTCAGACAAATCATCAGGTTCATTCTGAAACGCAGAAACAGAAGACACGGTAGACACGGTAGAGAGAGCAGATACAAGACAATTAACATGACAAGATAAATTCCATGTATGAATAGATCCTTTGACCCAGTCAATCTGAGGATTATGTTGAATAAGCCAGGGATGGCCTAAAACAATAGGTGTACCGGGAGATTGAAAAATAAAAAAATAAATAGTCTCTTGGTGATTGCCGGAGACAGTGAGACTCACCGGGCTGGTGACGCGGCAAACTGTAGAGAGTTCCTTGCCGTCCAGGGCAAAGACGGTGATAGTCTTAGTTAAGTTGACCAGAGGAATCTTATGTTCACAGGCCCAAGTCTCGTCGATAAAGTTGCCCTCAGCACCAGAGTCGATGAGAGCAGGACCAGTCGCTGAGGAGCCCGTCCAGTGAAGAACAGCAGAGATCGTGGTGCGAGATCTGGGTGAGGAGGAAATGAAGGATGTGCTCACCAGTACTCCTCTGTCTACTGGCGAGCTCTGGCTTTTAACATGCAGGAAGAAACAAAGTGACCAGCCGCACCGCAGTATAGACAAAGACGATTTAGAATCCGCCGTTGCCGTTCCTCTGACGAGATGTGCACACTTCCAACCTGCATGGGCTCAGCTCAGACTGGTTGCGAACGGGAGCTGCGGCAGTTGGGAGGGTATCACATGGCTTGGGGTAGGAAGAACGAACACATCGTCTCTGCTCGAAACACTTATCCAGACGAATGGCCAGTTCGATGAGTTGATCCAACTGAGTCGGTGAGCCCCGCGCGTAAATCTCCTCCTTAAGGTCTAAGTTCAGCCCCTCCAGAAAGCGAGCGATAAGTGCAGGCTCGTTCCACTCACTTGAAGTCGCCAAGGTCCGGAACTCTATTGCGAAACGGCCACGGACCTTCTGCCCTGACGTAAAACTGCAAGAAGCCGTGAAGCCTCGCAGCCGAAGACTGATCTGTCAAAGACCTTAATCATCTCGTCCTTGAAGAGCCCGAAAGAGCGACAGCAATCAGCTCGAGCCTCCCAAACCGAAGTCCCCCACTCGCGTGCACGTCCCGAGAGAAGTGACAGAACATAAGCAATGCGAGCCCGATCCTCCGCATACGTCTGGGGCTGAAGAGAGAAAACAATCTCACATTGAATGAGAAAAGCTCGGCACTCAGCGGGCTCACCAGCGTAACTGGATGGATTGTTGATTCGTGGCTCTGGGGGCAGTTGTCGTGCGGAAGACCTCGACGGATCCTGGTGAAGGTGAAGTAGACGGACAGATAAATCTGTAATCTGATCAGACAGGCTCCGAACAGCTTGATGGGCAGCGGCCAGCTCCTCCTCATGCCTGCCAAGTATCGCACCCTGGATCTCGACCGCTGATCGGACAGGAATCTCCTCTGTTGGATCCATAATTTGGTCGGATTATTCTGTCACAACTTAAAAGGAATAAGGATCCAAAATCAGAGTTCACAGGCTTTAACAGTCTTTAATGAGAAAAGGGAAACAAGGCAGTCTGTCGTTGAAGCACACAGAGCTGGTGTAAAGCAAACAGTCAAAAACTTCTGTCTCAATGAGGACTCCTATCTGGTCACCCGAAGAGCTGGAGAACACAGGCTAGTCGGTATCTCAGCCAGGGAATGCAGAGAAACTCATGCGCGGAAACAGGGCTCAGAGAACACGTTGATGCAGGCTGTACTAGACAGGATAGGTTGACACAGACGTACCGGACAGACAGGACAAGGTGAGTATTTCCAAATATCTTGCAAACGAGAAGAGTACTGTTCAAACACATGACAGGGAACAATAATCCGACAAGTGACTGCTTGAACCAACACTAGATAAAGGGAGAGCATTAGGGAGAAAGTGAGAACAGGTGTCATCGCAAAACAGCGCGAGCGCTGATTGCGATGACTAACAGTGCGGGAGAGAGGGAGAGATGCGCGCGCGCGTGTGTGTGTGTGTGTGTGTGTGTGTGTGAGAGTGTGTGCGTGTGAGTGAAAGAGGATGGAGAACGGGAGAAGGTAACCTGACTCATGACATTAATATTATGCAATTTATATATGTGGTTTTTGCAGCATATATGTCCCTTACAATATTCTGTTGGAACATATAAGAATCACAGGTGTTTTAAGCAAACCTTTTCCATATGGGCAGCTGGACTGAAACTCTATGCGACATTAATGAATAACTGAAAGTATGGGATACCCAGAATAATCAAATATCCAAATTGATAACACAACTAAAATTGATAATAATCTCAGTCTAAATTTTAGAGTCATTTGAAATTGGAGTCAGGTTAAATACAGCACCACAGTCAAATTGAAAGTAAATTATTACAAATTAAGTGAATTTTACAGAAGTGCAAGTAAAATACCTACACATAATATACCTTTTCCCATGCCGTTGGATTATATTGTTGGGTCAATGGGTGGTCCATACACAAACTACCTCTTCTTGTCAGATTCTTTGAACATGGATTGTACTAGAAAGATGCAAAGGGGAGCAAAATACCCTACTTTAAGACCCAACAACAATTGGGGAGGGAGGTAAACTAAACATGGAATACAAATTGTCCGCCATGCTCAAGTTCATCTTACTCAACTCTAAACGGGTCTCATAAAGAGAAGCTACAAAAGGAAGCATGCAAGGTGCTAAAACATCAGTAATTAGCCTTCCGTCTACAACCTTGATGTTTCGCTCCTTCAAAAGGGGAGCCTACATCCATATTCTTACCCATGCAGGAAGGCCAAACAAGAGCAGGACAGCATTTTTCAGTTGTCCGGTAAATCTCCCAGGCTCTAAAAACCCCAAGGAACTGCAGCGAAGCTTAGGTCCTACGTAACCCCATGTGGTCGGCGGTCGCGCTGGCATGATCACCTTGCTTTTTTCTTATCAGTGTAAAAGAGACTCAAATAACTCGATCGATATTTGTCATACAGGAAGTGTTATACATAATTCAAAACTGTTAAATGTCTACTTTTATTTGTGTACTCACTGTAATCAGATTTTAGCCATGAAAGTGTTACAAGTAACAAGCACTAATGTCAGAGCATGTCAGAACACCTCCAGGGCCCAGAAAACACCTCAGACCCCAGAGGGTTAAAGACCCCAATGTAACTGGCGCAGGGCAGATCAACCCTGCCTTGAGTAAAATTCACTCTACCTAAGCCCTGCTATAGATAGTTGTTCATCTTTTTGTTTTATCACCAGACAATAGCATGTGACCAATAACAAGGAGGGACGCCCACAGTTGAACTTCCTCTACTTGCTAGCATTGTCAAATCAGGGCCATAGAACAGCCTTCCAAAGGGGAGCTATGTCTCAACTTCAAGATCCAAGAGTAGTTGGGAATGGAGGAAAACAAAGTAGAGGGCATCTGTACTGCCCTACATAACTCTATTCACCCTGAATCCACCCTTAAGGGGGTACTTACCAAGCAATCCATTCACAGTGGAGCTGTGGAGCATAATTCTAATTTAGACCCTAAGACAGGCGCGGAGTTTGCGGGGGGGCAGGGGGAGCATTGCCCCCCCTGGTGGCTGAAACGGGTAATTGCATTTTATTTTTTCAACCAAATGGTGGCTAAAACGGGTAATTGCATTTTATTTTTTCAACCCAAAAAAATTGCATTGTTTAAAAATTTGATATATTATAAATATTTTAAATAACACAAAAAAACTAAATGTTGGTAGGTAATGCATCTGATTTCATATACTGCTTTAGTAAAAAAAAAAATTCAGGACTCTGGGTCATGTGACAGGCTAACGTAAGTCCAGCGATTCTCAGCTAGCATGTAATAGCGTTGTAGTTATCTTGTCGGACTCACCAAAATATGGACATAAGGAGATTTTTAAAACGTCGAGCTCCAAATGACACAAATAATCAGTCATCGGGATCTAAGGATACAACACAAACAACAGTAACCGATGATGACGATATGCAAACAGACACTGCTGTGAAATTGGAGGGAACACCGAGCAGCTCTGGATCAGCAGCAGCACCGTTTGCAGTCCTGACGTTCACTCCACGGCCACAGATGCTCTAGCTGCAGGTAACACCAACAAAGATGATCTTGGAGAAAAACACGGCTGTCCCAAGCAACCTGCTCTGCCCCAATTCCCCTCAAAATGTTTTGGAAGTACAAAACGATCGTTTTCCACTTACTTCTACAAGAATTACCCTTGGCTTGAGTATTCCGTTAGAAATGATTCAGTCTACTGTTTTGCTTGTCGCCATTTCCAGACTGAAAGCTGCATTGAGGACACATTTAGAAAGGGCATGAGTGACTGGAAAAAACTGAGCAGTAAACTAGAGAAACATGGGAAAAGCCTGGCCCATCTTAACTGTATGATTAAGTGGAATAACTTCCAAGCAGCCAGCTCATCCGGATCCATTGCAGCTAAACTTTCTGAAAGCCATAAAACTACAGTAGAAAAGAACAGAGGTTATCTATGCAAAGTAGTTGATGTTGTGAGGCTACTGTCTAAACTTGGATTGCCCTTTCGTGGACACAAGGAGGGAGAAGAGTCAGAATCGCGTGGCAATTTCCTCGAAGTTTGCCGTTTTTTATCGAAATATGATGCTGATTTTGAAAACATGCAATCCAATTATTTTAATGCCACAAGCCCAGATTTTCAAAACGAAATAATTGACATCTGTGCACACATGCTTTACAACAACATTGCTGAAAAGGTGCAGGAAACTGGATTTTTCTCCATAATTGCGGACGAGGCTAGGTCCTCCAAAACTGAGCAGCGTCAGTGTGCATACGATATGCCGAGGAATTGGAAATCAAGGAGCGTTTTTTGTGTTTCATGGACTGTTCTGCATCTCGCAACGCGGCTGGGATTGTGGAGGCCATCTACAAAGGGCTTGATATGTGTGGTGTTAAAAACATCCCAATTGTGGCACAGAGTTATGACGGTGCGACTGTCATGTCAGGTCATGTGTCTGGTGTGCAGCAGCGCATCAAAGAGACTCACCCATACGCAACCTACATACACTGCTTAGCGCACAAATTAATTTAGTGCTTGTGGAGTGCTGTTCCGTGAACCGATGTGTGAAATCATTCCTGAGCATTATTGACAATGTGTATTCACTGTTTTCGGAACCGTCAAACCACCAGAGATTTATTGAACTCCAAAAATCCTTGAACGTGAAAGTAACTGAAGTAGTTCAGCCCAGTGACACGAGATGGGCATGCAAGTGGAGATGTGTGAAATCAGTGAAAAGTCACTACTCTGCGATTACGGAGTGTTTGAGAGAAATTAGTGAAGAGGGAGAGAAGTGGTCAGCGCAAGCAAGTGGTATCTATGACTTCATGTCGAAAATGTCATTCATTACAAGCCTTGTTGTGTTTGAGGAGCTACTGCGTGTGATCCACGTTACGCACAAGGCACTACAGTCATCCAATTGCACACTGTCCGAAGCTGCAGCCCTTACTGACAGCCTGAAAGCACACTTCGTGTCTAAAAGGCAGGCAGACTCCTGGAGCGATGTGTGGAAGTCAGTCAAACAGTTCTGCCTGGACAACAACATTGCCGTGCCCGAAGAAAACACTGATCGTCAGATTCACGTCTCCGCAGGCCCCGCCGCACCCAAAATGAAACGTGTTTCAAATCCGCCCACCTCCCTTGATGGTTTCTTGATTACCAGTACTTTAGGGCAAAGGGAAACAACCCACGAAGAAACAGCTGAGAGTCCTGGCTATCAGCATAAACTATATTTCCCCGTGCTGGACACTCTCATCAATGAGCTGGAAAGGAGGTTCTCCGGAGGTCCATGGAGCTTGCACGCGCGTGTGCCGCAGTTTTGCCATGCGACGAAAATGGAATTGATCCACTCTTACAAAAATACACTCCTCCGGCACTAAAAGTTAACCCCCTTCTTGTTGCAGCCGAGATGAAGCTTGTCAAAGCCTCTGCTAACCCACCAATTTCAATTGAGCATCTTAAAAAAGCTGTAAAAAAAACAACCTACCCAAATTTCTATAAACTTTTACAGTTATCACTCACTCTGCCGATTGGATCATCTACCTCTGAGAGAGCTTCTCTGCGATGAGGAGGATAAGGAACTGGCTGCGGTTGACGATGGGAGCAGCCAGGTTTTCTTCTCTTGCGATCCTTCACATCGAAAGCGACATTACGGCCAAGCTCTCACCTGAGACCATTATCGATGTATATGCAGGACGCAAAAAACGAAAATTACTGTTGCACTAGTCTGGACAATGTCTAGGTCTGTAAGTTGTATTTCTCTGCAAAATAACTGCTTAAGCTGGAGAAACTCAACACACTGCTTTCAATATGCTGTTCAATATGTTTCAAATGTGGAGAGTATTGTGTGACTTCATTTTTCCCGTGTCTTAAAATGTTTTAAATGTTTCATGAAGTACAACAAAATGCGAAATATAACTTGTTTTTTAATCGCTCTCATTGCCACAATGTGTTTCAAATGTGGAGAGTATTGTGTGACTTCATTTTTCCCGTGTCTCAAAATGTTTTAAATGTTTCATGAAGTACAACAAAATGCGAAATATAACTTGTTTTTTAATCGCTCTCATTGCCACAATGTGTTTCAAATGTGGAGAGTATTGTGTGACTTCATTTTTCCCGTGTCTCAAAATGTTTTAAATGTTTCATGAAGTACAACAGATTGTATTTTTGTACAGTTTTTTCTTGGGTTAAAAATAAATATGTGTTTATTTAGCATGTTTGTTTTGTCCATATGTGCTAGTGCTGAGTTCCCCAATTGAAGGCCATGCATGCAGGTCCCAGCTGCTACAATTTTTTATTTTTTTTTTGCCCCCCCTGGCTCGAATGTCAAACTCCGCCTATGCCCTAAGATAGAGGAATATAGCCAAACCCTGGAAAAAGATACTTTTAGAATATCAGTGCGGAGCAAGAGGGATGCCAGAGACAATCAACATCTGCCCACAAACACTGACCAATGCCACTCTTACTTTGGGCGGCAGGTGAAGGGGCAGGATGTCCTCAGACATATGCTCATCCAACAACCTAATCTGAAAATATCTTGCCGAAGGTGCACCAGCATGCATAAGTAATCCAGCACTGCTTAGCACACACTATGAGACAGGGGACAGAAAGAGCATTTTTTGATTCCTGTTTTTCTTTTAACAAAAAAAAAACAAAAACAAAAAAACTGCTCCATACCTGTGCCAATTCAGGAAAGGTTGCTTTCATACCGAAGCTCCAGAGAAGCATGCTACCTCAAAGGCGGGCCTGGAGCAGACATGGGGCCCGAACCACGAGGTGCAAACACCTGACTTTCATTCCACAAGAAAAGTCAAGCCCTCACCACAGCTCATAACAGTGAGCGCTTTAAGCTCTTAAGCAGCTCTTCAACTGGGGCATCCTTACATACTTCTATTATACTGCATATACTGCATTACCTCGAAACCTCAATGTGGAGATCTAGGAGGAATAAGTCTCACATATTATATAACCTATATACCGAGCAGCGGAGGAAGTGGATTATTATTTTGATACACCTGACTCAACTCTTTTTGCATCTAATTCCTCAGAATTAGACACACCACATTAACAATCAGGTTGGAAGCAGCCAGAGTCGTTTCCTCAACCAACATAAAAGCAACAGAGCTAACCTGAGATATCCAAAAGGGAAAACAAACTCCCATCAGACTCCTCCCAAAGCTCAGTCTTTAATCTCAGTGATCGATCACAGCTTGCCACCTTGGCAGCCGCGGACCTGAACTCCGAGGTGCAAACGCTAGGCTCTCATCCCCACCAAGGGTGGACTTCTCACAGTGAATTCATCTCAATTAATGCATTCAGCTCCTTCGAGGGCATGTATGTGCTAGATTTATATATCGAGATCAAGCAATCACGTTAAATGATTATGTGATATGATAACTGTGATGTGATTTGCTGATGATACCAAATCTGCAATCAAAAGTCAGAGATCGGTAACACTTTATTTTATTGTCCTTGTTACACGTTACATGTAGTTACTGTAGTAATAACTATAAATTATGCATGATTACATGCAACTAACCATAAACCAAACCTTAATCCTAACCCTATAGTAAGCACATGTAGTTAATTATTATTACTCAGTACTTTAAATGTAATTACAGTGTAACACGGGCAGCTTAAAACAAAGTGCAATGCAGAGATCTTAACATTAACTCAAACATTTCAAATTCTTCCAAAATCAAATGATCTGAGCTGCTATCCACATTCATTGTTTAGCTCTGTACGCTTATTGAATGACAACTCAGTTAAAAATAGTATGACTTTTTATTTATTCCAAAATCATTTTTAGATCAAACATCTGAGACAAAGTTGGTTTTTAAATTAAATATGACTGAGAACTCCATTAGGGTAACACTTTATAATAACTGCACGCTATTAATCATTAGTTAAGCATTAGTAAACAGTTAATTCATCATTTATAAAGCATTAATAGACATTAACAAGCAGTTTATAAATACAGTTATAAATGCAGTATTCTTAATTTATAAGCATATCTATAATGTGTTTAATAATTGTGTTTTCATACTTAATTAATGATCAATTTATCATTGCTAAATTAAGTATTTCATTATTTACAAACCGGTTATTTAGGAGTTGTCAGTGGTTCATAAGATCACTTAGAAAGTGTAAGTAAATTATTAATAAACTGTTTAAATACATATTATTATTCAGACATATAGTAATAGTTACTTAGTGTGTTAATAAATGGTTTATTAACATGTATTTCTACTGTAATTCAGGGTTAATTCGGGTAGTTATAAAGCATTTAGTAGTGGTCAGTTCACTATGTATGTGAGCTAATCTAAAGTGAGGACTAGTTATGCTTTGTAAAGCATTTATAAAGGAGATTTAAAGACTCAGTTTTCTTCTAAACAGAAAAAGTAAACAAATACAACACAGCGATACAGAACATAAAAATATGAACAGCCTTTAAATCTTCTTTATAAACGCTTTACAAAGCATAACTAGTCCTCACTTTAGATTAGCTCACAAACATAGTGAACTGACCACTACTAAATGCTTTATAACTACCTGAATCTACTACATTTACTTACACTTTCTAAGTGATCTTATTAGCCACTGACAACTCCTAAATAACCGGTTTGTAAATAATGCAATACTTCATTTAAAAATGATAAAGTAATCATTAATAAATAAAGAAAATACAATTATTAAACACATTATAGACATGCTTATAAATCAAGAATACAGCATTTATAACTGTATTTATAAACTGCTTATTAATGTATAATAATGCTTTATAAATGATGAATTAACTGTTTACTAATGCTTAACTAATGATTAATAGCGTGCAGTTATTATAAAGTGTTACCGATTATATGAAACATTATTATTCTAATGTAAAGACAACAAACACAATTTAGTGTATTCAAACTTTTAAAAAAAATCACAGGACAGGTTTCACTTTTGGAGGCTGGCTCCATTTATTATCAAAACAAAAATAAATGACAGATTAGGTGGGTGCGGGCGAGGGTGAACCTCGCGCCGGGCTGTAGAGCGCGGGCTCGACAGGCATAGACCACTCGAGGCCGAGGCCTTATACGGCCTACGCTGTCCTCGTCAGCGTCCTCACCGTTAGGTCCACCAAACCTAGCTCCTGGAGCAAAGTATGAAACTCCTGAAACCCTCCGGAGGGTCTGGTGGACCCAAGTACAGCGACGACGTCCCCTACGCAGCTGTTTCTGATCTCCAGAGCATATAAAAGCGGTGACTACAAGTCCCTTTACATGATAGGTTAACTTTTAAAATAAATGAAGGCAAAATATAGGCATTTCTGTCATCAGAATTATGTGAAAGCTGCTCATCAAATGGTCTGTATCTCTGTAATACTTCAAGTCCTGTACATGTCAGTAAATGCAAGTCCTGTTTCAGTGAAGTTGAGTCAATACCTTCGACTTTGCAACAGTACAGCAACAACATTCAACAGATGAAAAACAGTTGCAGAAGATGAGTGGATCAGTTGTATCCAGTTGCTAACAGTAAAGTTCAGTGCATAGCTGTTTCACAGAGAAGGAAAGGCTGTGCAGATCCAACTTTCTCGAAATCCTGTTGTGCTGGTTCCCTAGAGTAGACAACACAAAACCAGACCAATTACAATACTATTTGTGTTTTATAAATACAGCAAGTTTATGGTGGAAAAAGTTCAATCATCTTAGACTTTCGTGACTCAAACAATAAACTATTTTGGTTAGATTAAGACTTGAATTACTGATTTCCAAGTAAATTAAAGACTTCATTCATCCAAAAATATAAATTCTGTCATTAATTATTCACCCTTATGTTGTTCCAAACCAGTAAGAGTTTTGCTCATCTTCGGAACACTTAAGATATTATTTTAAAATTTCTGTCCCTTCATCAACAGCCTATTCAACTATCACTTCCAAAGCCACAGAAGGTATAAAGGCCTGTTCACACCGGGATGAATTTCGCGCGCGATATTCGCTGACGTTTAGCGCCTCGTGACTAAACAAAGGGCGCCAATGTGAGTGTGCACACCGACGCGAAAAAAGCCACGAGTAAAAGCGTCATTTGAAAAAAAACGCCTCGGGTTCGTTTTTTTGGTTTTGCGTCAAAAACTATCAGACAAATGAGATTGGAGCTTTTGCTCACGTGTCTGGACCTTCTGAAGTTACAGTAAAACACAACTTGGGGGCGCTCAAACACAAATGGTCTTGCCGAGCACACATACGTAACGGCGAAGAAGATATACGCCAAGTAGCGTCTACACTGCCGGGAAGAAATAAGACGAGGAAGATGCAAGGCAAGATGAATGTAGAGCTGCTGGTCTCGTTGGTGTCGGAACGTAAAGAAC
>FLSR01001473.1:0-12682 GCA_900092035.1 Leuciscus waleckii
CAGTTTACATGTTACATACAGTGTAATGATTGCTACAAACATTTAATAGACAATCTACAGATACTAACCTGATGAGAGTAAGTAGATAAGTACTTGTGAAGTAAGTTATAGTCAGCAGACTATCAATAGACTATCCAAAGGGGGACCATCAAAATAAAGTGTTACCGTAACATCTATATTTCCCTATTAAATAGGGTGGCGTAGTCATGTGACGCTAGAGGCAGTGTTTCTATATTTGCCCCAAGTGTGAAGGGCCAAGGTCCCGCTACACAAGCATAGTGTTGCTTTTCCTCTCAAGGTGCTACTATTCATTTGGTTTGGATGACAGATCACTGTCAAGGCTTTCAGAAAAAGTGAACAAGCCACACCTGAAAAATATGGCCAAGTCAAAGTTTGTTGTTGCCATCAAAGAAAAAGCTTTGACCAGAGTACAAGTTTCTGCTCCACTCACTACCATTGCTACTGTTGAATTTTTATTTAGTCTCCTTCCAGGTGTTGGCAGTGCCATTGCAGCAGGTTTGTCCTTCATTACGACTCAGTACCTCTTGAGAGAAGGATTAAAAGATCTGGCAGAAACTGCTCGAGATATCAGAAAAGAAGCTGGGCTGAATACAGCCTAAAACTACAAGCTCCTTGAACATAATTAATCCTAAGAATGTATGTGGTCCTAGTTTGTTCTCTTCATTGATTTATGTCCAATAAAGCATGAATTGTTTTCTGTTAGACTGTGTGGGGGTTTAGCAAAGAGATAATATTAAAACAACCTATGCTAATGTGCATGTAAACTATATAATGGAATATGTTAAATAGTTGAGAACTGAATTTTTCAATTGCGTTTTTTTCCATTAATTTTTTTTTTCAGTCATTTATAATGTCTCATTTATCATAGAAAAAAAAAAAAGTATGTACTTTCAATTGAAATCTGGATTCTTTTCCACATTTAATCATGTAATAATGTCTCATACATAAAATAAAAATGTGTTTCTATATTTTTTTTTTGTGACAACTTATATATAATTATAATATTGGCAGAGGGGCAGTGACAACTTATATATAATTATTATTGGCAGAGGGGCATTACAAATTAATTAAAAAAATATTAAATGAATTTCCAGAAATTAAGAAAAGACAGATAATGTTCCTAATAGTTAAACTTAATGATTTGTATTCAAACAATGATGAAATATCTTATTTATACAATATAAACCAATTGTAGAACTAGTTTGAACACTATAAAAGCCAGATGTGTTTGAGGCCTCAATGGCATGTGATTACAAAGGTCAAGAGTATCTGAGAAGTGTGCGTGGCCACTGCACAGTTTTTGCTTAGTCAGTGATTTTTCCAGTAAATAACCCTAAAAATGCTAAGTATACTTGCAGCCAGACTAATTATCATTATACTTCAAGTGTGTTAATGATTGGTTAACTTGAGGTGTGCTATTTTGAAACAACTAATTTTGTACTAAGTATTTTAGTTGTAATAAAATTGTAGTAAAGCATAACTTTAAGTGTATTTAGTGTACTTTTGTGTACTAAATTGGAACAATTTCAAGTAGACTTAGTATACTTTAAAGAGCATTAGAATGAGACAAAGCTTAACATATTTATTACAATTGAAGTGTATATTGAGGAGTGTATATTTTTTTTAGAATTAAACATGTTTTCCTGAGAATATTTTCTTTCAGCACTTTCCATCTTGAAAACATTAATCTTGCTTGATCAAGCATGATCATAGCATCATTTCAAAAGATGTCCTCATGTAAACGCACTTACTGCTGCCGTTTATAGAGTTGTGACTATTGCTTTGTTTAATTTCAGAAATTTTTAATAGTAATTAGAATATTGGAAGTGGAAATTTTATAAGGCCTTTTGTTCTATTGACCTTTTAGAGGATTTTGGAGATGAACAGTTTGACCCAGTAGAGATCATAATGACCATGAAGCAGACAGAGAGACACAGTCAAAACAAAGAGTTTATTGAAGACAAATTATTTATCACAATGCTAAAAAAAGAGAGAGAAAGATTACAAATGTGTATGAGACATGAACTAAATTAAACAGTCACTAGTAATTACAGGCACACGAAATCAATTTAACACCCAAACAGGCTCAGAAAGGTTAGGATTAGCAAGATCATGTCTTCATAACTATAAACCTTATGTTACCTTATACCTTATGAATTTAGCAATTGTAAGTAAAAATTTAAGTAAATCTGAATAACTACATTTAGTATCATGACCACTAAAAATGAGTGCACTAAAAAGTAACGTAACTCAAATAATTTGAAGAAACCAATTAAAAAACAATATATGAGTAATCCACTAAAAATGCACGCATACATGTGTAACTATCACTGCACTATTGCTTTTCAAATTAAGAAGCATGCAGCTTAATCAATAACAGATCCCACATTAGCATAATAACAGATAATAATCCTGCGCAAAAATACACAAAATAACTCTCCTTTACTCTCCTTATACAATCTGTGGCAAAGAATTCTGGGAAAACAGATTTCCCTGTTTGTATGATTAATTGTGTCCAACTTGTGTTGAAATGTCATTGTTGTTAAATATGAAGAATATTGATTATATACTGAGTATTGTAGTTTCAAGATGGAGGGCACATGGCGACCGGCATTCGAACCCCTCACCCGTATGTACTTTCAATGGCAGATTATAAACTTACGAGAATACTTTATTACTTGAAAGAAGTAAATATACATTAATGAGCACATATATTTTTGAAAGAAATAAGTGTTTTTTGCTAAGAATCAACTAAAAAAATTACACAGTGTAGCTTTAAGAAGCATGCAGCTTAATCAATAACAGATCCCACATTAACACAATAACAGATAATAATCCTGCGCAAAAATACACAAAATAACTCTCCTTTACTCTCCTTATAGAATCTGTGGCAAAGAATTCTGGGAAAACAGATTTCCCTGTTTGTATGATTGTGTCCAACTTGTGTTGAAATGTCACTGTTGTTAAAGATGAAGAATATTGAGTATACTGAGTATATTGAAACTGATCATTTTTATTTTGTCCTTAAATATGTTAATTGAAATGTAACAAAACCATTAAGCATATCTTAAACATACAATATGTTTGTGCGATGCAAAATGTTCATGAAAATGGATATAAGTGTCACGGATCCACTCAGCACACCTCAGCCAGCGTCAACTCAACACACCTGGTCTCGATCACAATCACCCGAATTCTGATTATCTGCACCTGCAACTCATCACTTCACATGCCACGCTCACTCTGGATATAAACCCCAGTCACACCACAGTTCACTGTCCGGTTTCGTCTTCAGACGTCTGTGACTCCCCAGCGCTATTCTCCACGTCGCTGTTATTCTGCAAGTATACCTCAAGTTCAAGTCTCTCATTACTCTCTCTGTGTGTTCTCTGCCAGCCTCAGTAACCGGTGATTTCCTGGAATCCCTCAAGATCAAGACCAGTCCTGTTTGTCTCAACCTGCTAAGCTTCATTTATCCCAGTTCCATGCCCTGAGTGACTCTATCTATTTCCTGCATTCTAGAAACTCTAAGTTCTACGTTATATTCCCTGAGTTTGACCTTTTGTGCTTCCTTGCTATCCGGAGCTGCATACAGTGTCTAAATAAACCTTTGTTATCTTACTCTGTGTCCTCGTTCATACAGTGGTGTGACAATGAGACTGAATATCACGAGTACATTTTAGGTCAAATTAACTGTTGGATTTTTAGTCATTTAGTTTGGTATATGTCCAAATCAAGCAATCACTGAAAGCTTTTTAGATTGTATGTTTAGTAATGCTGTGTCAAACATTGTGTTTTTGCAGTGGTTCAACATTGGAATTTTAAACATTTTAAAACAGGAAAACTTCAAAAAAGCAAAGAAATGCAAGAAGACTACTGCATGTTCACAGAGGAAAACAATGGAAAACCTGCTCAGACAGACACAAACACACTTCTGAATAGCCACTTATTTATATACACAGCAGTAGCTGAATTTTCCAAAACTTGACTATCAAAAAGTAGCTTTTTGTTTCAGTTCTTTGTAGGTAAATATCCATTTCATCCAGTGCTGTTACATTATTGGTTATCGAATCGCTATAGATGATGCAATGAGAGAGCGGTCCGAATGAATAGAAACAACAATGGAGAGTAACAACCAAATTTTCGGGAGTACACAGTGCATGTCGAATGTTCTATAAAATATAAATGGAGATACTGAATTTACAACAGCAGTTTGTTGTATTTCATTCATAATAAATAATTCTATTGAAGCTTCTTGTTCAGAAGTTGTTCTGCCTTTTTAACAACCCCTTTTGCATTCTCAAAGTTCGCTTTGGCTGCCATCTTAATGGCGTCAGGCACAGAATCAGCTTCTCCTGCTGCTTTGTATCCAGTGATTCCTCCTCCGATCGCTCCTGCAAGAGCTGCAGCTCCACATATAACACATACAGTGATTTCTGTACCAGCTGCTACTCCTCCTGCTAATGTTCTTACAGCATTAACAGTTGTGGCTATTTCTGTAGCCGCTTTCAGTAAAGCCACGACAAATATCACTGCGACACCGATGCCCAGTAAAGCACCAACCAGAGTCCCTGTAGCCACTCCTGCAAACCTTATGAGATATTTATTATGAACCTTCTTCTTCGCTGCCTCTCGCTTCCTCCGGATTCAAAAGAATAGTGTCCATACAATTCATCTCGTCTTGAATGTCTTCCTCTACACTTGACATCAGATCATTGGTGTAGCAGCCGTTCTCTTTCACCATCTTGTCGATGGTCTCCAGCATATTTTTCACATGAACCCTGTTGTTCCCTAATTGACAGTCATTCCAGTGTGTATTATCAATGACGTGACAGCGGCCTCCACATCTATCAACAAGCTCCTGCAGTTTTGGACTCTTCTTCACAAATTCCTTGATGGTTTGACCTTCTAGATCTTCACCATGAGTGAATAAAACCACTCCATGTTTAAAGGTATCCTCTCCACAACATTCAACTATTTTATCCAGAATCTGTATTTCCTGTCCTGTGTACCTTTGAAGTTTTATAACGATGACAAAGGCATCAACAGCAGGAGCACATTCAATAATGGATCTAATGATCTTAGATTTGATGAATTTCTCATCATGACGTGTGTCAAAGATTCCAGGTGTGTCAATAACTCTGACTGTTCTTCCATCAACCATCGCAACTCCTGATTTACATTCAGCTGTTAAAGATTCAGGTGAACATTTAGTTTTGAATCTTTGTCTACTGAGAATTGTATTTCCACTGCTGCTTTTGCCATCTCCTGTTTTTCCAAGAAGAACAATTTTTCTTGCAGGTTTAGACTCTGGTAAGTAAAGGGTGTTTTGAGTTTTGAAACCTATAGCATGTTAACCCCCTGGGGTCGGCCATATCGCCGGCGATACCAGCTCGCTTTTTTTTTTAGTCCAATAGTCCCAGTCCTGGCCGTCTGTGCCAAACACACACAACAAATATATTTATTTATCTTTGCTCTACTGACATTTTATAGAGAATAAAAGAAGCCACAAC
This sequence comes from Leuciscus waleckii, assembly GCA_900092035.1. Lineage (NCBI taxonomy): Eukaryota > Metazoa > Chordata > Actinopteri > Cypriniformes > Leuciscidae > Leuciscus > Leuciscus waleckii. Next base: position 5,535 of record FLSR01001473.1, read on the forward strand.
TGGAGGCCAGAGTTTCTCTCTCATACACATACAGACAAAACTTATTTATACAGCCTCAGGTCCAAATCAGGTTGTTGTTTTTTTTTTGTTTTTTTTTTACATAATTGTAATGAAAATAGGTAGATCCAAAACTCAGAGGTTGTTTGAGCCATTATATGACAATTATATGACAATATAATGTGATATATTTGTGATTTATGCACTTTTATGCATTTTTTGCACATCTTTCGCAGCTCTCTGCTGGAAATCCAGAGTTCTCGCGAGAGCACAGTTTTAATTTGCTCAGCGAGTTTACTCTGGCATTGAGTAATGATGCTCATTATGCCCTTGTAGCCGAGCTGCACCAATCACATCGGTGTATCTGATATAGGCGGGCCAGAGGCGAGCTAAACCGGGGCACGTTCAAGTTCAAAACGGTGCGCAACGTTTTGCTACGGTTTCCGGGTTGAACGTCATTTTTCCTGGAAACGGCGTGCACCCGTGTGCAACGGGGTTTGAGAATGTTTCTCTTGTTTGGTGGGTGTGTCAGAACTGCAGTCCAATCAGCAGCAACATGTGCAATGTTTGGTCGGGGCTGAACGCAGCCCAGACGACAACGCGCTAGTGACCGCGCAATCATGACAGTGATTGGTCATAGTGTTATCCAATTGTGTGCAGTGAGATTTTCAAATGCATGCTTGGTGCCGCCCCTCGAGATGGCCGATTTTCATTACTCAATGCCAGACCCTTAATCTTTCACATTTGGGTCTGGATTTATAGGCTAGCTCTCTGCATTAATGCATGACTTTGGTGCTTTTATGTAAAATTTGTTAAAACAGCAATGCAATTGTTTAAAATGAAATTTGAACAACAATAAAAGTGTGATTACTATAGACAGTTCTGTATGAGAGTATTTTCAATTAAGTTCTCACAATCACCTTTATTTAAAGGATAATTCCAGTATTTAGCACTTTGAGTCAATTTTTCTGGTTGGTTTTACGTAGATGAACTAGAGTGGTGGACAGACATTATGACGATGTGAGTGACTGTTACCCTCTGTCTAGGGGCTGCAGATGAAGAAGAGCCTTCTGGCTAACACTGGCATATTGACAGAAATGTGTATTAATATGCACTGTCCCTGTAATAATAAAAAACAAAATAGACACTACACACGACAGTAAATCATTCACACAGAGTCCTGGGATGCATGTTCATTTATAGATCAGTTGGTCTATACATGAATGCAGGAAAGTCTGTTTTAAGGGCTTTGGGTTTGGGCTTTTATATGGCCTCTGCTTTTTCCACGTGACACATTTTTTTTTTTGCTATCAGTTATAAGCCATGGTAACTGAGGCCCTTCTTGCCCTAGTTGGGGGATGGGTCCTGTGTGTGTTGAGTACGATATAATGCGCGCACGCTCTCACCATTTGGGCAGAGCAAAAAAAAAGCTATCTTCTGTGTAATGTCCGAGCTGATATGACGTGGTGTCGGCCTGTTCATTGAGAGATAAGAAATGTTATACGCTTCATTTTTTTTTCTCATAGCTTTTCTGTGATTATTATTTGATGTTATTATTTACCCAGTGTGCAACATAATGTTGTGGATTTCAGCCCTCGTGAAGTTTGTGTTGGTGTGTGAGCTGATCGTTATTTGAGTGTTATTAAGTGGGTAATATAAAAAATGTACTTATGTTGTTTCATTCTCTTTGTACAGTATTACCACTGCCGAATTATATTGTAACGTTTTGGAATTGTTGCATTACTCATATGTTTGAAGAGTGGACTGAGAAACTCAAGCGTACAGTGTATCACAGAGATAACTCTGAGTAAAGCAGAGCGTAGAGGAGGTTTACACCGTGTCCTAAATACACGCGACGTGCAATAAATGGCATATTTTCCATGTTAATCAGAGAGTTTGTCCTAACCAGCCGCGACGGCGACACGCCACAATTCTATTTTAGAAACGGTTTCTATTTTTCTGACGTCGCGCTGGAACAACAAACACAAAGTGTGCCAATGATAATCTCAGGTGCTGTTTATGTGCTTTATTTAATGTTAAAAGCGTGTAATGCGACTTTGAATAGCATTTAGTGCTCCAGCTTGCTCTGTAAAAGCAACAATGCATAATTCACCTCAGATCTTGAAATTAAACAAATGTCTTGCTTGTTTAAACACTTAATGAACTGTAATGAGTTAATTTTTGGTTAATTTTAATTTGGATTAGCCGAGCTACAGCAACACTTACTACTAACACTGAAACACTAAATCCAATATGTTCTTTAATATTATGGCACAATGTGTATTATGTCTAAAAAATATCAGAATATCTTGCTCACCTTTAAGAGTTTCCTCACTTGTAGAAGTTCTTACAGTGATATTTATAGATATTTTATAGTGACACACAGGCTCATGTCCATTATATACCCTGCTGTCATTGTGAGGGTGGAGACTAGTGGAAAGACTTGCACACACACTTATGTTCTGCTTTCACTTTTGATTTTTAGTTCCATATCTTACCCAAAAGCAACCTGAAATTTCTTATCTATGATGACATGACATTATTTCCAAGGTTAAAACATTTCCCTCCGGTTCTTAAGCTTGCTCTTCTGGTCACAAAACTACGGAGCCCCTAAATCATTATACCCTTATCATTATTGTATATATGTTTTTCTGTTCTCTTTTGTGTCTTCTTGCTCTTGAATGGACAAATACTGTTTCACGGTGTGTAATTTGACACCTTTACCTTATTTTTATTATTCTCAGGTTAGGTAATAGTCGAATCTGACCTAAATTAAAGCACTTTAAAATACTTACAATAGGACAGAAGACTTCTGTGTGGTGTGTTCTTGGTCAGAGTTATAAATCAATGTCCCTGGAGGCAGACTTTTGTTATAAAAATAAAAGTCAATTTATTGATTTACAATGTATTTCTTTAGCAGTAAAACACTCTATTTAAGTAAAAGTACAAATATGAAAACATTCATTGAGGTTTAGAGACACTATATGCAGAGCTTCATTCATTATAATGGGAGCTTTTGTACAGTTAATCCTGTGCTGAGACAGATTCAGTAATTATAATTATAAAGAGGGTTTTCATGTTGCTTTCTGTGTATAAGTTAGTTAGTTCGAATAACAGTTTTGTTGTTAAGTCACTGTCTTTATACATAAATATATGTATAAAACATAATGTGGTTGCTCATATTTCTCTGTTTTCAGACATTTAAATATTTAATAACACCCAAATACTGCAGATGTTTAGAGAGCATTGATTCCTCCTGACAATAGCTTAAAATATAACAAGTGATATTTCCATTATGATATAATGACAAGACTTTCAGTGAATATTGCAATTGCGGTGCATTTCTTCTTGTGTGTATTAGTTGCTTGTGTATTCATTATATGTCCTGTTAATTGTCATGCATGACTAATGAAAACACTTTTGAAACTTAGATGTAAGAAGTAAGTTAGAAGGAACCCCTTTCACATTCTTTAGTGTCTGATATCTGCTGATATATGTTTTACAGCTTTCATTAACGCCACAAGAGATGCCACTGGATCGGCCATTCCCAGGAAAGCACCAGTTAACTCCAAGTTAAAAGACAAGTTATCCTCCTTTGTTGTCAACCTCCTCTTGAATTTCCTCCTCAACACTTTGAAGCAGCTCATTGGTGAAGCAGCCGATCTTGTCTATGGTTTCCAGCAGATTTTCCACCTGAGCTCTGTTGCTCTGCCACATTTGCACTTAGCCACCATCCTCTCCACTACACATCCCAGCATGCCTGCTGGTGCCCACCTGCACGTCATCATCACCCTCATCACTGCCACTATACACTCACCCCACCCCAGTTTGTTGTGTGTGGACTATTCCCCTTTGTTCTTCAGTGATCTCGCTGTCTCCAGCGTCTTCCTTTCCTCTGATTCTCCATCCAGATCTTCACTTGGACTCTCTTTTCCCTGCTCACCTCATCACTGCACCATTGTTTGATAAAGTCACTATTTACCTGCCGTCTTCCTCTCCTGTGTCTGTATTATCCATAACATGCTCCTGTAATCCCACCAACGGTTTTTCCAGGATTTATTGTCAATGAGACGACAGCGGCCTCCACATTTTTCAGGAAGCTCCTGCATTCTTGGACTCTTCTTCACAAATTCCTCGATGGTTTGACCTTCTAGTTCGTCACCATGTGTGAATAAAACCACTGAATGTTTCAAACTACACTATAAAATTCAACAGTGATTCTAACTAACACTTTTTAGTTAACTTTACTCAATGTCTTAACCTAATTGTAAAAATCTGTACTATTCACATACCATGAATGTTTTATTTTACTTAGAAAACCTAAGTTTAGATTAATTGACAGGTTTGAGTGGCATTTTGTCAAGCAAAAAAAAAAAAAAAAAAAAAAGCCGCAGCGCAAGAAAAATTTTTAAAAAGACGCAGAGCCAGAGCAATTCTTAATAGACTTCTCACTCATTTCCTCCAGTTTTGCGGTTATCTTTCTGTTTGCATTCACTGATTTCCCAACATCACCTTGATGTTGAATGTCAGTTCAACTAAAAATTTGAGAGAACCACATAAGCTGACTTCATAAATTGATGCTGATTTTCCTAAAATATTTATATTTGAATAGTGTTCCATTGGTTGGGACTTGGAACTTCATTTCTATTATTCTAATTACCTTTCTATTTATGCAGCGATTCAACAAGAAATCAGAGTTATTTGATTTCAAAGGAATGGAGATAATAAATATTATATACAGTAGTGTGATTTATTCTTTATTCAACTGATTCATTACAAAGTTGATTCAAACTAAAGAGTTGTGCTTATATTGACCTCTATTTGCATGCAATTTTGTCAAAAATAATATAAAAAATCCGGCTGATTCATGTGAGTCCCCTGTGCAGTTCAGATATCCACCAAGATATTTTAGTTGCATTTATATTTGTACTTTATTCAATACAAATATTAATCCCGAAACATATGTATCTATGCAACTATCATGAAGTAAAATGAATCACTAAAAGCCAATTCCTTCCACTGGAGAAAGAAAAATAGTCCCTGACCATAAAGCAACAGAAGAAGTTACATTATTTCTCCATTAGATGGAGACAAAGACTGTCTTAATGAGTGAGTCAGTCAGTCAGTAGAGAAGACTTTTGAAATGACTCAAACTTGTGATCACGGAGAAGAAAGTCGCAACTGACATGACTATAGGCACGGACAACCCCTATTAACTGTTAAAAGTACAAGATATCACACCGGACATTCAAACGGATTTTTTATTATGAATATAGCACTGACCTGAAGGAAAATGCTATATCTAACGTTAGCCTACTGTAAATGCAGGTACACTCGCTTTCTCGATCTCATCCAGAAGTTGTTACTGGAAATGAAAATCAGCATTGTGATTCTTTTTGTACACAAACTTAAAATAACCAAAAGACACGTAACAGTTAAACAGCGGACAGATACAGGCTAGTGCTGTATCTTCATAAGTCACGGCTGAAGGGCGTTGTTAGGCACGACGCGAATATGAAACATTGGCCGAGGTTCTCGGTTAAAGCTAGTGGGTATTAATGTCTGGCTATAATTGTTGTAGAAATTGTGTTACTAAGACCTTTGTACACCCAAATAGTTGAATTTCCAAAACAGCCTAATACATAAATGAAGCTCATCGTCGATTATGGTCTAGTCTGAGTCTAACATCATAACTAACATGGTCAGGCTGGTTGTTTCCATGTTCTAATGCTGCGGGAGCTTCCCGCAAAAGCTCACTAACAGATTTCGCCATATCTCGTCGTCTCGATTACAATATAATCACATTTAAATAATTTCGTTTCACACATTCAACTCATGCACATGGGACGTCGACGACTTCGCTTTACAGAAGGCGTGTCTCAGCGCCGTTACTAGTATAAGCCACACCCACTCATTAACATATAATTTGCATGCAGGTTGTCTTTGAAAATGAAAACGAAAATGAAAACTGTGAAATATAAGAGGAATTAAAATGAAAACGAAAATTTACATTTGTATTTGAATTGTGTCACTATTATTGCGTGAGCGTTACTAAAGAGCATTGTAAAAACTGTATTTGTAGTTTCTTTTTCACGTTTGGCTTTTCATTTTAATATTGGCAGTCTTGCCTCGAGCCTGTAGTGAAAATGAAATGTGAAATGACCAATTGCATTTTATTTTTCAATTTGACAGGGATAATGCTGTGAAAATGAAATCATTTAATTTCATTCTCAATTTTGTCACATATTTTGCGTACTGTTTTCTGTAATGAAATTGTTAATCTGGTTTTAATTTTAATTTTAATCATTTAATTTATTTATTTAAATTTGGCAGAAAATGCCTTCCATATGAACATGCAATATATCAAAAGAAAGAACAGACCCTCCGCTTTAAAAAGAAAAACCCTTTATGTTTGCTTCATGCCTTTTTTTTTTTTTCTTAACCGGTTAATTTATTTTTAGCTTCCTTCGTACTTCCGCTCAATTTTCGTTTTCCTTCTGTACAAATAAAATGTACGAGAGTCCGGTAGGACTAGGCTACTTTATTTTAGCTTCATGCATTATTTTTTTTCATGCAAGTTTTATTAAAAAAACCAACATTTTGTTAAAAAAGCTGAGAAAATCACATTCTTTTCAAAGACTTCATCAAGATGGGATTAAGAGCGTTGATTAAAACAAAGGACTGTGAAGCTTTGAGTGTGTTGATGGACTCAGTTCATCTGTGATTTGATCATCGTTCACCTTTGATCACCTTTTTTAAATTAAACTTATCAACATTCAAGTGTTGATAAAAAACAAACAAACAATAGAACCAATTTTTATTTTTATTTTTTAACAGAGGCCTTGTTCCTTATTTTAATATATTGTATGTTCAGATATTCATAAAATAAAATATTCTGAGGGCCATGAAATTGTTTTGTGTTTGGAAACAAAAGAAAAACACTGTTGGAGAAAGAATTTACACTGTTGGACAATGAAATGCTCAAATCATTCAATCTATGTTAGTCAGTAGTTGGGCTCTTGTTCTGTCAGGTGGATTGATTATCAATATGTCTCATCCGTTCATAGAGGATATGCACTTACTGTACACATGGATTTGAAAGAAATCTGAGGATTTTTACAGACTGCCAAAAGCCACAGAACAGAGAAGAA
>FLSR01001474.1:5949-21561 GCA_900092035.1 Leuciscus waleckii
TATAATTTTTGACCAATTAAATGATCCATCAAGCATTGAATAAAAGTATTAGTTTTCAAATTAGGATTTTACTAATAGTCACTGAGTCCAGATCAGCAGTTAGAGCCAGCTTTATCCTGTATCAGGAAGCAGTAGCCTGTGAAGTGTGTGTGTGTGTGTGTGTGTGTGTGTGTGTGTGTGTGTGTGTGTGTGTGTGCTTGTGTATTAGCTATGCGAGTGCTCTTACATCTGTTTGAGGATGCTTAGCACCTCAACCACCGCTATAGAATTGGCTTGGCTGCAGTGTGTAATTTCAGCACCAAGCAACAAACACAATTTACAGAAACAATGTCAGTTTCAAAAAGGTTTCCCAAACACTCCCATCATCTGTTTGGGACAGACAGGTAGTCATCAGACTGTGCCAGAAGTGCTTTGTCACATGGGCCAAACAAACAGAGCATACCACTTACGTATAGGTGTCTATGCATTTATCTGGTAAATAATAAAATATTTGAATATCTAAAAAACAAAAAAACAAAACATTAATACAATTAGAATACAATGGAGCACAGGAGCATTAATGTAATTCCCAGAGATAAGTTACACTATTTTGGTAAAGATCATTGTGTGTGTGTGAAATCTGTCATCTGCAGCAAAGCATAAGGAACTATGATAAATTACGTGCAGCGATTTTAATGTAACTGTCACCACCATCCTGAGCTGACAGAAAGCCTTTCTTCCATACCTTGACTCATAGACTGTATTTAAATATGTATGGAAGTCCTCACAGTGCTCTACTCATTAGTTCTTATAATGCAGAGCCTGTGCCAGAATTGCCTGAATACTTGACATCTGACCAATACTTCCACATTAATTTTAGACAGTGGCAAGTTATGTATTCACATTTGTCTTTTTTTGATAATACGCTCGGCTTCTTGTAGCGTAAAATGTAACATTAAGTGGTTTACATTTAGTCAGTCTATTTACACTACTGAAAAAAAGGATTTGTTGAATTTAATAAAAAATAAAAAAATATGGTAAGTGGTTGCACACAATTGATTTTAGCTACATTTAAACAAATGCATTAAGTTGAGCTTAATTTTAGTTCAACTTTATGCATTTGTTTAAATGTAGCTAAAATCAATTGTGTGCAACCACTTACCATAATTTTTTATTTTTATTAAATTCAACAAATCCTTTTTTTTCAGTGTATACTAGATGGTCCATTTATGGTTCATATATGAAAAAAGTCACTTATTTCTACACAACTACATAAATATAACTATTTTGCGGATATTTTAAATACAAGGAACATCTGATTGCACATTCATTTTAGTCATCTAGCGTTATGTATTTTTGCTCTAATTTAGAAAATAGCAATAGCAGAAAGCAGGGAGAGGAAGAGAGATGTGCCTTCACTGGAAAAAGCTTTTAATTGTTGGCTTCCTGTTTTTCAGCCTGGTGGACAGTTCACCTCAGGGCAGACATCTCTCACGATCTAATTCACTGGCAATATCCCTCATAATTGCTATAACTGCATGTCCGGTTCTTGGAAAATAAACAACATTTTGATGACCTGCTAAACTCATTTAGCTGGTAAATAATAAAGATAGAGACAACTTAGACTGTTTGTTTATCAATTTATCATTGTTTACTTAACCAGAAAACCAATTTGTTAATCTGTGTTTACCTCCTGTTAGAAAGATAATGATTAATATAATAATAATAATAAACAGAAGCAGTTGCTTAGGTTTTAGTTTTGGCTAAAGGTCCTTGCACACTGAGTCACACTGTATTTTTAGTATGCGTTTTTTCGTATTCGTCATTCGGTGGCTCTGAATTGTCAAAAAATACGTCTCAAAATGCTTGCTACGGATGTGAAAAACGCAGAAAATGAACCCAACCAAAAAATGTCATGAAGGACGAAAGTTTCAGCGGCAGTGTGTAAACGTGATTGACACAACGTGAGGTCGTATTTATTTTTTTAACATGCAAGGACCTTAATGCTTATAATAATTCTGCATGAAACGGTAGTTGTGATAGTCTTTTCTTTTCTATTGTGACACAACCGAGTGAAACAGCTTCTCTAACAAAACAAAATGTAGGATGGAATTTTGTCTATTTGGGAATTGATTGGATCGTTGGATGGTTGTGGTTTGCTATTGCTGTGATCTGTGACAGGTTGTCCAGCCCTTTTGCTGGTAAACACGTCATCAGAAAAGAGAAGAGATGTCGCTGCAAGAGGGAGGGAAGTTAAAAAAATGATGTGCACAGATACATCATTCATGAATAGGGGTGCAATATACCGTGTCACAATATATAGCAATACAAAAATGCAACAATATGTATCGTGGATAGTGACAGTATGTATTGTGTATAGTTCACCCAAAATTAAATTTCTGTGTGAGGAAAAAAAATTACGTTTTCAGATGTTTAGTGTCAGTACTACATCAAACTACTATGTAATGTTGAATATAATGTAGCCTGTAATAATGCAATGGGGGGAATACGTGTGGGTCCTGATAATGCCAAATGTCTTACGTATGTTACCAGTAAAAAGTGGCCTACATTATTTTAAATGTATCTAGTCAGAGACAGAGTGCAAGGATATTTGTCTAAATTGATTCTGTATTTTCAGCTTCAGAATCATTCATATTTTTATTCTGGTATCACCATTGTCCTGTGCATTGGTTTCCCAGCACCAAGTCCAAGCCTATTCATTTACACCGCCAGTGTAATACCAAATTTAGCATTTTAATCAACAGTACATTTTTTGTTAACCTTTTACAAAATGTCTTGAAGTATAGAAATAATATTGTATCGTGAGTTCAGTATCGTGATATGTATCGAATCGTGACATGAAGGTATCGTTACACCCCTATTCATGAATACAAGAATTGTCAATTTTGATTTCAAGTTAAATAAGTGTACCTCATCACATTAGCATTTAACTGCCAACTCCATATGGCTGGACTGAGCAGCAGAATGTAAATCGCAGTGTACAGGGCTGAATGCTGAGAGCAGTTTGTCAGTGTGGTTTTTTGATCTTATATTCCAGACCTCCCTGACAGATGTTGAGGATAATGAATTGGCTAAATATTCTGCCTGCTCTCTCAAATTGAGCCTGTTTGTTCACAAGCATCATTTGGTGGCGTAACTCATTTTCGTCAAATATTTATTTAGAACTCTCGCTGTTTGTTATGATTGAAACAGAAGATTATCTGGAGAAACTGTCTAGATTGAAGTAACCCTTTAATGGTCCTTCTCTGTTAGTTAATTTGGCCCTCTCCACAGCAGAAAAAAAACAAAAAACTCTCGAATTTAAATTCTTCTTGAGCGGCGTAAATGCAAATACGTCTTTGGCTCCTCACTGGGTGTTCTAGTCCTCAGCCATGTGCTAAAATTATCTTGATTCTCCCCCTTTTGTTTCTTCACATGTAACTGCAGGAAACAATCTTTCACACAAATCAGCCGTGATTACTGATGGCGAGTGTATTCAGACAGGTTGTCTTAAAAGGTCAATGCAGCAATGTGATTTATTTAAAGGATATTTCAGCTAGCACATGTCCACTTTACGGGTCCTACTTGATAATGTCTCCGGTATTTGTGCTGATGTGAATTTTTGGTCACATTTTGACGATCATTCAGCTCCTCATTAGCAGGTATTAAGTTGGTTCTTTACTCTACTGTATCTTTCTCATGGTCATTTTCTCTTTTTCCACATCAGTTAATGGATAGCATGGAAGGATTGGGGCACCTGGAACACAATAATGAGCATGTGACATATCTACAGAAGCGGTGTCATAAAATCCCTCACACATAGAACAATTTATCATGGAAATGCCGACTGCCACGTCTCTTGTTCTGGCTGTCTCTGGCCCTTACGTTACATGCACTCTCCCTCTCTATCATTGTTCCTTCTTCCATTTTACTTCTGTCATCTTTTCCAATTGCAACTTTAATGTCTTTTTGTTCCCATTTGCTCCTTTTCTCTTTTTCTGTCATTGTGTCTCACCTTAAAGCAAGGGAATGTTTTTTTTTTTTTTTTTTTTTTTTTTTTTTTTAAAAATTTTTTCTTTAAAGCAAATACTGTAGCTGCAATAATATTATTTTAACTAATCGGTAAATACAATTGCAATTTCAATACAAGATTGAAATTCAATATTGCCTAAGATTGAATTAGTCTTATTTGTGTGAATCTGGTACTAAACAGACTGAAAGTTACAGTATAATTTGATTTCACGGAAAATATACAGCACACAGCAACATAACAAAAACTTCACCTTTCACCTATTATTCCTTTCACCTATTATTCACAATGTTTGATGGTTGAAACAGCTTTCTAGAAGTTTGACAATTAAATTGTAGATTTACATGGTAAGCACATTAAAGAAGCTCCTTTTTTTTCTTCTTCTTTCTTCTTCATACCGACAGATGACACCTTTGTTCCACTGGGGTAGAGGAGCCATTCTTCTGGAAAGTACATGTTGGTTTTTTCCCCAATCTTTTCGGCACTTTTGATTTGCAAACCTCTCAGGGACTTTTCCTGTTCTCTCTCAGTGTCTTCTCCAGGTCCCTATAGTTGATTAATCCTCCCTTTCTTTCTTCATTTTTTTTTCCCTTTTGTTTTACTCACTGCATGTCAAGTTTGAGAAACTTTTTTTTCCCCCTTCTCCCCGATGGCAATCAGGGGGAAAATGTGCTCCGCTGATTGACAGTGCTATGCTTGTCACTCACATCCGCAGAAAGGTGTCTGTGTGTGTGTGTGAGAGCGTCTGTGTCTCTGTGAGTGTAGCTTTCTGTGACAGATTGAATCGGAGTGCAGGTGGGGGTTGCTCACTGCCGTTGAATTTAAGGGAGACTTCTAGTTGGCATCTGGACAGCAAGATATGCAGTTTGAGGTGCAGGGAGAGATGAGAGAAGCTAATTGGTAATCGGTAACACTTTACAATAAGGTTCATTAGTTAACATCAGTAACTAACTTAGTAACATGAACTAATAATGAACGATACTTCAGCTTTTATTAAGCTTAGTTAATATTAATTTAAACATTTACTAATACATTATTAAAATCAAAGGTTGTATTTGTTGGTACATTGGTTAATGCACTGTGAACTAACATGAACACACAATGAACAGCTGTATTTTCATTAACTAATATTAACAAAGATTAAGAAATACTGTAACAAATGTATTGCTCATAGTTAGTTCATGTTAGTTAATACATTAAATAAAGTTAACTAATGAACCTTATTGTAAAGTGTTACCGTTGTATCAATATCCATATATGGAAATGCTGAACTGATGGATTACTGAGACTTTATGTTGTACTGGCTGACATTGTACTCGTCTTGGTTATAGTACCAAAAACTGTATACTGTTTACTTAAATTACTATGGATTAGATACCGTGTAACTCATAATATGGCAGAATAAGTCCCACCTTCCACATAAAAGAGCCAGTTGACTAACCAGAAATATTTGCATTTCTTGCTTCACAATTTGAGCATAAGAAACAACATTTAAGGGACAGTATAAGTCGAATTTTAGGGCTGATTTAAAATATGTTATTTAAATGTGAATTTGTTGTATTGAAGAATATTAAGTTGTGAGATTTTGGTATGAAGTGACTTTTCGCTCATAATTACCACAGTCAGAAAACAAAAGAATAGGAAGTATCATCAGCAAAACTTGAAATGAGTCAGTGATTTACTGCATGAGCAAACTGAACACAATCAAATATTAGTGTCACTGTCACTTGATGGAGGATGTGGTGAAGAAGCTGTCAGCGATCAAAATATTTTGATTTTGAAGATGTTGAAAATGATATTTTGAGAATATGTTTGAGATAGCGAATTTATGAGCCAGATGCTGAATGTACTGGGAAATGAGCTCTAATGAGGACAGTGATGATGGTAAAACATCTGCTGGAAAGGAACCCTTCCAAGCTCCAAAATATAACAAAAAAATATGCTTTGTTTAATTATTCTGTAATAGTACTCTAATATAAGAAAGTTTTATATTATCGTGACAGGTAGAGATTCATCTGGGTTAGATATAGATCCGGGCTGCTAAAGACTCAAATGTAATAATGATTGGCAAAACATTCATGAATTTAAGGTGCACAAATTATGGAAATGTATGTATGCTAGTTCCACACTTTCCGAATAATGATTACAGTAATGTCCATGACTTAAAGTGTCCAATAATAATGTGCAATTGGATATTATTCAGCTATTGATTCACATATAGACATCCAGCTGGTCATGTGATGAATAATGTGATAAAAAATTCTGTAATGTTTATAATGCAAAGACATACACCCACACAAACATATTGAGTATATATTACACATAATGATATTATGTCTAGACTGTAGCTGCTATAATTTTTTTTTAACTTGTCATAAACATCACAGCATGCATTGTTCTTATCAGTTTGTAGCCCTGAAATGAAGGGGTTGTTTAGTTTTTTGTAATTTGGAAGAATTTGAATCAATGATCAAATGTGCGTGAACATCAAAAGCTCATGTGGTCCATTACAATGCAGCACGTATTGGTATGTTACCAAAATAAGACTGCTGAACACATATAAATGGAGCAATTTTACAATGTTTAATCAAGCACTTGAGTCAAGTTCTCTCTTTTTTCTCTCTCTCGCTCTCTTCTTCCAGTTTTAACTTCTAGCAAATATGACTCTGATGTTTTTCTTCTAACTTTATACCTTGATTACATCCCAGCGCTTCATGAGAACCGATAATATTCTTCAATTTGCACCCAGCAAGTGTGTATTGATTCTTTTCACACTGCCTTGTTGCTGTGTTATTGAGCAAATCAAAGCTGTAATTTAAGTGTTACCTCTGGAAAACATGGATTGCATTTGAAGAGCATTTGTATCAGAATGGAATAAATTACGGTAAATTGCCTGGCCTGGAAATCAGATGAATGTTGAATTGTAAAATATCGCTTGATTCAAAACCTGTAAAGGTAGGACAATTAAATAAGCTCTTATTTACCTGTCATGTGAATATCATATCAGCAGTGCTGGGCTGATCTGCGGTCACTACACATTAAGTTCACACCCTTTAATTGAGGATAAATGATGTTTAGAGAACATTTGAAAAGACAAAAGACGCAATGGACAAAACACTTGCAATAAACACTTTTTGGGGGGATTTTCAAATGCTTGTGAGAGCATTTTAAAGAAGATTATTGGTTTGGTGCAGAGATGTGATATTCAAAGAAACGCAGCAATGATTGCAGCCAAGGAAAAGACGAGAAAGACAGTGTTGCCCCAGGCTTTGTCAAAGGACTCAATGTCTTGTATTGCCTAAGAGCCCTCCCACACGCACCTTAGGGAGCATATTACTGTTTGAATCAGTCTGTGGAACATCTTAGCTGCTCAGTGGACGTTCTGATTCAGTGCCTGTTCTCACATGTTCTCAAACCAGAACATGTTCACCCCTCTCTGTCCCCCTGTTGGGATCACTGCAGGAGGGTTGCATTTGAAGATTCTTCTTTATATGGGCATACTTGTCAAAAAGGTCACTGTATGTGTGCTTGTTGTTGTTTTTTTTTCTTTTCTTTTTTTTCTTTCTTTAACATTTTCACTTCAGTCCATGAGAGATTTGTTTCAGAAGGCTTATATGTAAAAAAAATTAAAATAAAAAATACAGCATGTTTTTATATATTTACTGATAATTATGCTCCATAATTATACTATCCCCCTGATATCTTGAAGTTTCTTTTCAGCAGGTTTGATGAAGCACTGATTTGATACTTAAAGCTGATTGGCCTGAAAGGTTTCCTCTGATATTGATTGGTTATAGGCCAATCAATTTAGCCTCTCTTAAACCTTTATCTGATGCATTTTGGACCAAATCTAATAGTACTGTGTCACTTGAATATCCATCTATATCTAATTGATAAGTTCAGTAATGATACATACAATTTGGGGTCTGTAATATATATATATCCTTTCTTTCTTTTTTTGTCTTTTGCCCAGCCAGTGAGATAATCATAGCCATGCAGCCCTTCTTTTTTGTACACTTCACATTCTCCAGACTGTGATCTTGACAGAGAGGAGCCCCTCCCCTCCCTCACACTGAACCACTGGAGCTTATAGTGTACAACACATGGCCTGTTGCAGGATGTTAAGTAGGTTAAGAACTACCACTCACCTAACAGAGGAAAACACTCTCCTTTAGGCCCTTGATATGAAATACATTTCTGATATTTGTGTTCTCAACACAAGCCATTAATCTCAATGCAGTGGTATCTATCAGTATTTCAACAATTTGGCTTGTTTAAGAATTTTGTTATTTCAGCAGTTTAAAATATACCCACAATAGCATTAACTTGGATAAACGTAGATGTAAAATGTAATTGCTTTTGAAGGGATTTATCCAGTAATGCATCTCAGAGGACCGTTCGCAGTTTCACCAGTGGCACTGGCCCACTCTGAGATAATATAAAATGAATGGCAATTAATAGGGATGTGCACTTCAGTGCATAGGCCCATGACTGCACATCCCTGCATACTCTCTCAGGGACATTTAGCGTTCAGCACTAGGAAACACACTGCAGCGAGCTCTTAATGTAGTCTTTGAGCTTTTCATGTCTTATGTGCTGCGTTTTTTCAATCAGGGAGAATGAGGAGGGGGATGTAGAAGTAGATTACCACTGACAACTGTGACTGCAGAAAAAGAGAGAGGGAGAGAGAGAGCAAATCAGTCTTTCGTCTGACCGGCATTTAGAATAACTGATGTGATGTGGGGATTTGAAAATGAAAGAAAGAAAATGTGACAGCACTCTTCACAGAGATAGGAATGGATTGAAATAGAGGGAAAAAGACAGGAGAGACGGTAAAAAAAAAAAAAAACAACAAAACAAAATACCTCTGTGCAACGAAGCCGGTTTGTCACTTAGTCACACTCGCTGCCCGTGAGGTACTGCTGAAAGAGATCTGGCCAGGCATCTCTTCTGAGTACATGAACAATTGAAATTTTTTCGCGTACCATCCTTTTATTCCAAAGCCGAAACCAGATGCATGCGATCCTATCTGTGCTGATATATACAGCTATTTTAAATATGTCCTCCATCAAATCCCTTGCTGCTGTGTATTTGATGACGATTACACTTTCAGTACGAATGTAGGTGTGTTGTAAAAGATAATGTCACATTTGGGTGTTAAATTTGAGCTCTGTAAGCCGTGAACATGAAGCAGTCAGCAGGGCTCTATGTTAGGTCCCCTGCATTAGCTATGTACAGAAAGCAGCCTGAACCCCTGTAGGAAATCCACCCTTTACACTATGTACAGAACATTGCATTCATCAGCACGTTTATTTCACAGACAGATGAGTCCTGTGTTATCAGTTCACTGCATCCTTTCTCTGTTTCCAAAGGAAAAATCATAATAGTTTTGTCACACTACCACCATTTCACCCCTAGTCTCTTGTTGTACAATCTGGATTTTGCTTTGTATTTGATATAACCTGAAAGAGACAGCCCAGAGAAGCGTAACATTTCTCCTTTTTGTCTTTTTAAGGTTGTTTTCCTCTGAGGGGAACCATCCAACAGATTTTTACTAAAATCTGACAAGTGCACACCAATACATGCTTTGAAAGATGGCTCAAACAAAGATGGTGGTGTATGGTTAAAAGGGGTTTGATCCTGTAGTTCAAACAGCAAGGCATTATCAACACCAAGGTCAAGGTTTTGATTCCCAGGGAATGTACTAATGAACTTATGAAATGCATACCACAATATACAGACACTTTAGATAAAAATGTTTTCCAGATAAATACAATGTCATTTTAATATGTAGTATGTGTTGTTTGAAGGTCAAATGCATAATGAAAACGTATAGCAACCTTGACTAACTTGTTGTAGGTTAGTGTGAGTGTGATATATAGTGTACCTTGGAAAGAAAATGGGTAAGCTCTTTGACCATAAAACCTGCTGAGTACATAGTTGACATTGCTTTTCCAACCCACAAACATCTTGTAAAATTCATATTTTGTTCAATCAGCTCTTAAAAGTGCTAAGTGTGAAAATTCAGTTGCTAAATTCAAAGTTTAAGGCCCTATTTTAACGATTGAAACGCAAGTGTCAAGCGCAAAGCGCAAGTAACTTTGTGGGTGGGTTTTGGGCGCTGTTGCTATTTTCACGGCGGGATAAATGACTCTTGCGCCAGGCGCAAATCTAAAATGGGTTGGTCTGAAGTAGCTTCATTATTCATAGGTGTGGTTTGGGCGTAACGTGAAATAAACCAATCAGAGCGACATCTCACATTCCCTTTAAGAGCAGATGCGATTTTTCCATAGCGGATTGCTATTGTAACGGCGGATTTGCCAGGCGCGCGCCAGGAGCGGTTCACAGCCAAGGAGAGCAACGCTCTCGTCACGGCCGTAAAAGAGAGAAATTACATTGAAATGGAGAAACCCACCCAAAGTAACTTCGGTTAAACAGGCGTATGATAATTTGGGTAAATGTGTAAGCTAGATGTATGCTTTTATAATAAATTATCTATCTATCTATCTATCTATCTATCTATCATTAGTAGACTGTAGAAGACTGTTAGGTTAGGGTTTGTGTCACAAACTGCTCCGAGACAAGAAGGTTGAGGATCCAAATGCAGTATTTATTGAACAGGATAATCCAAAGACGTAATCCAGAGTACTGGCAAGGTGAAACACAGGCAGGAAGTCCATACAAACAAACACAACAAGGCAGGGTACACGGGCAAAAGAGTAATCCACGGAACAGGCAAGAAATCCAAAACCAAGAGACATGAAACCAGGGAGAATGCTCGGAATTGCAGTGTAACACTAAACAAGAGTTCACAGATAATGAATGAGAAAACCAGGCTTATAGGGGGTGAGCTAAACAAGATAATGAGACACAGGTGAATGTGATAATGGATGAAGAGTAGTTGTGAGGGAATGTACTTTCAAGGGCACTCCAGCTGGTGACCGTTACAGTTAGCTGTTACTGTAGGTTTTGGGTAAGAAAGTTGACATGTAGTTACAACGCTATTTATTATCAGTTGTGTAGAGGTTATGTTTAGTTTCATTGTGGTTTAGTTTGATTTTCCCTGTTCCTGTTTGCCTGCGTTCTCATTTATTATTTTATTCATTATTTGTTGTCATGGTTACTGATTGCTTTGTGTACCTGTTTATTGTTCAGTTTGTTTTCTCATGTGTATTTAAGCCCTCTGTTTAGTTCTACTCGTTGTCCTCATTGTTTTTGTCAACAGCAGAC
The DNA here is from genome assembly GCA_900092035.1 of Leuciscus waleckii. Lineage (NCBI taxonomy): Eukaryota > Metazoa > Chordata > Actinopteri > Cypriniformes > Leuciscidae > Leuciscus > Leuciscus waleckii. Next base: position 17,189 of record FLSR01001474.1, read on the forward strand.
ACTGGGCAGAGCTCTGGGATGACAGTGGACACTGGGTGGAGCTCTGGGAATGGAACGAGCACTGGGCGGAGCTATGGGACTGGAACGGGCACTGGGCTGAGCTCAGGGACTGGAGCGGACTCAGATACTGGAGCGTACTCGGGGACTTGAGCATTCATTGGACTCTGGTCAGGGGCTGGAGCCTTCACTGGACTCTGGTCAGGGGCTAGAGCCATTACTGGACTCTGGAAAGGGGATGGAGCCTTCACTGGATTCTGGACAGGGGCTGGAGCCTTCACAGGCATGGCGGCCATCTTGGCTGAAGAGTCTCTGGCTTGGCAGGCATGACGTGAAGAGCCTCTGGCATGGCAGGCATAACGTGAAGAGCCTCTGGCTTGGCAGGCATAACGTGAAGAGCCTCTGGCTTTGGCAGGCATGACGTGAAGTGTATCTGGCTTGGCAGGCATGACGTGAAGAGACTCTGGCTTGGCAGGCATGGCATGAACAGGCTCAATCTTCTCTCATATTACCGCATCTCAGAATCTGGTGTTGACAAGGTGCCTCCTCCTCCTCCGGATGTCGCTGATGAAGAGCTCATCTACCAGGTCCAGACCATTCTTGACTCCTGACGACGGGGCGGCCGTCTGGAATATTTCAGTTACTGAGAGGGGTATGTCCCCGAAGAACGATCATGGGTCACCCTGGATGATATCCTGGATCCATCCCTACTCACCCAGTTCCACAATGAACACCCTAACTGTCCAGCTCCCTGTCCAGTTCGAGGTCGTCCCCTTCATCACACCTTGCGGTCATCGGGAGCCTGCCCATGGAGGAAAGGGTACTGTCACAGGATCAGTCACAATAACAGCCACACATCAACACCAGATTAACTAGCTCCACCATCCGATCACAATCCCCTATTACTGATTCACGGCACCTGCATCCACTCGTCACCCGCACTATATATGCAGTCACCATCCTCCCTCCAAATGTCTGATATTGTCTGCTCCATGGAAACTTACCTGACTCCTTTCCTGTTAAACTTACCTGCTACCGCCATTGTCCAGTTCTAGTATTCAGTCTCCGGTACCTGCCTTCTGTCTTCTGTCTTCAGCCACCACCCTTTATCTCGTCTGAGTCCTGTTCTGCCACCCGCTTCTGCAACACATCAAGATACCCACAAACTATCTCTGACTCTCTCCTGCTTATGCTTCTGGTTCCTGCAAATAAAACACCAGTGTTTTGCTACTCACCTGTGTTGTCTCCTTCTGTATTATGACAGCAAAGGACCCCTCCAGAAAAAAATGGCTATTCAAATTCCATAAACATCATCCCCGAAATGGAAATGAATGGCCTACTGTAAAAAAAACAACAACATTTGAATCTCTCTTAATTGATTATATAGTATAAAAGAGCTGCTTGAGTATAATGATGAGGCTGATGAAATATGAGGCTGCTTTCTCTGTTTTTTTTCTTTTTTTTCAGGACCTATTCTTTGTTTACATGTGTAGAATTTTTGTGAACCAAGAATGCCATTAATTATGGATAGTTAAATATTCAAAACTTTCAGCGCTGCATATAACCAGTTATTTCTATTGATCTGAGAACCTTGGCAGAAAAATCAAGGACTCGAAAAAGCATTCAATCAATGTGAAAATGCATAACAGACACACACTTAGAGTATGTGTGTATCCAAGTTTTTCCCTGGCCCCTGCAATGTCACTTATTGTGGAAAAGTATTTTTATTTTTATTTTTTTCAACACTGTGTGGGCAAGTTTATCTCTCTCTCTCTCTCTCTCTCTCTCTCTCTCTCTCTCTCTCTCTCTCTCTCTCTCATAGAATTTTGAACACCTAAATCAAACCTTGCTCAAGGATGCCTTCGTAGCACATTGCCACATTAAGTTGCCGTGTGTGTTTGCAGTGTATGCTTTAAACAGTTCACAACAGGAGAAGAGGAGTAAAAAAACAACAACAATGTTTTAGTCATCACCACCCAACGCTCTGCAGTCGAACATTTACTGTATTCTCTGAAGGTCACCGGTTAGCATTTGGATGAACTAACCACACAGAAACACTACACAGAGAGATAGATGACTAGTTTGAGTTGACAAAACAGTTTAGGAAAACGGTTGAGGAAACCCTCAGTGATGGTGCACCTCGTAACAAAACAATAGCTCGATGAGCTTCCACAAGAGAGAATAAAGTGTTTCTCGACACCATTTTGTCCCCAAGCAGATAAATCATCGCATCAGGGGTTCAGCAGATTGATTTGTAGAGTACACTGTTCAAAGTTCTGTGGCAACGCAAAACAATTAGACGTCCACACGTCCGCGTGATCAATGAAAACACAGGTAAGCATCTGTCACACGTGTGCAGCTTCAGCTCATTGTTATGCCTGAGCTACTTTACAGGTTCTCCTCTAATAAGTTTACTTTCTCACATGAAGAATGACCAAACGGTTTCCCATAGCCAAACCGATTATTCATCAGTGATATCTCCAAGTTAGGGCCTCAGAGGCTTATTAAATTAAGCAGATGATGACTTTTGAGACATCTCTGCATGGTCTGGGCCAGCAAACCTGATATGTCTCCTGAACAGATGAAATGAAAGTGGCATGGTCTGGATTTTAATATAGTCTGCAAGGGTAACTCCAAGGCACAGAATCAAGCCTTTGAATGTTGGATTTCAACCAACCCCCTAGAACGCTCAAATAATCTTAATTTAGCCTGTTTGAGTTGTGTTTTTGTTGTTGTTGTTGTCTAAAAAAATGCATGAAGTAGATCTTTAAAAAATAAATAAGCAAAGGCTCTGTTCTTTCTTCTGCATGTTCAGATATTCATACAACAAAATATTCTGAAAGATTTGTGAAAATTATCAAAAATAAAAAATAAAGCTGGTGGAGAAAGAGTTAAATGCAAGAGTCATAAGTCTCCTTCTCCCTGTCTAATTACATGCACCGTGGATTGCACGGCTTCAGGAAAGGTTGCCTTTAGCCATGACACCCGAGAGGTTACTTCTTTATTCTTTTACTTCCCCCCACCCCCATTCCATTTCCTCCTAATTTCTTTCCTGCCCAACAGCTTTCTCGCCTATATAACGACATATTAATGTCATTAAATTAATTAGCAGGTGGGCCGTTCTGAGATTTAAAGGAAAATTAATTGCTAAAGTGGCTAGCCTTAATGTCTTAACTTTTTCCACTCCCAGAAGGCTTAATGTGTAAACTAAAAAAAAAAAAAAAATACTGAGAAAGGACTTTTTCTCACTTCTCCAAGGCAGAGGTTACATAAAAGGACTAAAAGCCAAGGAAGTCGAAATTGTGAAAATAAAAATGCACTAACACCTCTATCCTCAGAGAACACTGAGAAAACATAAGCTTTAAAAAGGCCATTGGAGGTTTAAGCTGAATTTTTTTTTTTCAAATACAAGGACATGAGAAAACCCCCTCCTCACATTTTTTTTCTCTCTTTTCTTCTTCTTTTCAAATAATAAACATTTTATGTTTGCGTCCATTAGATATTTGTGTTGTGAACTGATGTTTGATGTAAAAGGTTATCGTAAGCGTTTATGCTTTCATGCCATAATATGGCACTTGGACATAATAACATAATAACGAATGACTAAACTTTGCCTTTACAAGAACACTATTATGAAAAGTCTATAAAAAGTCATAAACTAGGAATCAAGTTCACAAGTTCACCAGTTCAAGTGAGATATTAGAGTCTAATGTTCTTTCACATCAGCGGACAATACCACTTTTGACCAATTTTCTCCAATTTTGTGTGTGTACTTACTTAGCTATATTTCGAAGAGAGAGAGACAAAATAAATCTCTCAATCTCAGCACAGCGCTATCCCAGATGTATATGACTATCTTTCTTCAGATTTATTCAGTCCAAAACATAGAGGTATTGTGACAGACCACAGTGGATGAATCAATGTCTTTGGAAGGAAAACAAGGTGTGTGTAAGAAAAAAACACAACTATTGTAAACATTTATTTATTTATTTTTTAAACATCACTTCTGGCCAACTGACCATCTTAATTGAAAAGAAAAGTAAAAGCCCTAAATGTACAAAATGTCCCCACAAAGATGGCAATATCTGAAATACCCATAGAACACAGAAAACAGCTTATAAATCTATAAATTTAAATCAGCTTATAAATAAATAAATCTAATAAATGTTTCTTTGAAAATGCTGAAGGTTTTCTGTGATTGGTAGGTAGGGTTAAAGAATAGAATATACAGTTTGTACAGTATAAAAATCATTATGTCTGAAGTCCCCATTACATGTGTGTGTGTCTGTGTGTCTCTCTCTCTCTCTCTGTGTGTGTGTGTGTGTGTGTGTGTGTGTGTGTGTGTGTGTGTGTGTGTGTCAACACAAGGAGTTGAT
>FLSR01001475.1:0-14307 GCA_900092035.1 Leuciscus waleckii
CTGCATATAGGCCTAAAATATACATTATTCTCTGTATCGAATCATGTTATCTTGTTACCCACCCTAGCCCCTGACGTTTCGGGCTCAGCCCCTGATGTTTTTAAAACCTAGAAACGCCCCTGGTGCACACACTGAGATGAGAGAGGTATGTATCAACTCGTCTTAGTTAAGGGAATAACATAGTTTAATATGAAAAAACGGTGGAGTATCCCTGGTCAATAATGCTCAGTTTATGCAGGAAAAACACTTGTATTTCTTGTACTTGCTTATTAACAGGATATATATCTCACAGAGAATATATATTATTTTGAAGGAGGTCAAGATCAACCAAAGGACCCTGTTGAATGAAATTTGGGTGTTGGATTTTTGTAAATAATCAGTCAAATTGTAATTATGAAGACTTATAAAGGCTTTCCTCAACAAACCACATGATTTGAGACAATATTCAATATGGAACACAGGAAGCACAACTAATAAAAAGCAGAGCGAGATGGAGCAGAAGGTTATTTTGAGTTTAAAAAAAATGGCATTACTTGATACATACAGGACAACTGTAATAATAATAATAATAATAAAAACAAGCTACTATGAGTCAAAATAATTAAAATGGACAAGGAAAAATGCCTCATGACGGAAAATAATTTTAGCGTGTTAGTACTCAAAACCAGAATAATCTGGAAATTTTACTGGGTTTGAAAATACCCAGACATGAATTACAAGAGCATCCCCACTATAACCAAGAGAAATTGAAGAGGGAATTTTAAAGAACATACATAAAAATAGCAACAAATAAAAAAATTAAAATAAATAATAATTGCATGTGGCACTTTAAGGGTCAGACTGTGCTTGGAATATCTATATGGAAAGTGCATATTTACAATATAATTGCTCTACAGCTTGCTAAGGTTTGTTTGCCCACTTCATGCTGATTTGTATCCACTATAGACACATGGTCATATCTACTGGATCTTCTCCAACCTTCTGGATATATAAACTAAAGCCTCTTTAGCCTAAAGGACAAGCATATACATTAAGCATTGCTGAAATATCTTTAGACTTCAATTTACGGTAAATGTTTAGTCATGCTTGGAAGGTCAGGAAGAAGTAGCATTATGTCTAGGTATAAGTTATGATGATGTTTTTTCTAAATTTACTTTAGCAAAGTCTTAGAAAAAATAAAGCATTTTAGCCAAAAAGTAAATTCACATTTTGAAGCAATCTCTGAAAGTCTTGACTGCTGACATCAAAAATATTTAATATTGAGAACTCTGAGGTTTGCGCCGAAGAAGCAAAAATAGGGTTAAAGCTTTATAAAATAGGGTCAAAGAGGTTTAAAGCTACAACTGCACTCCTGCTTCACATCACAAAACTCGGTCGTAAGCAGCTGGTCTCGCGTCTTTTTCTTACAAGGTGAAACATTTATTCACCTTCTAGTCAGTGTTTTATTCATGACAAGGTGAAACAACAGAACACAAATCTAAGACAGATTACGAGAGCTTCATTCAAACACAAACTGACCTGTCCTCCCACACACTGTCTGCACACTACCGCAATAACACTTGTACAAATAGATGATCCAAAGCAACAGCCTTACTACTGCCATTATGATCACCAATATTTGATAAAGCGCTTATTACATACTAAAATGTTCTGTGTCGAGGTCTGTTAATTTTACAACACGATCTGCTTGTAAAATATAAATGCAATCAATCCAAATGTCAAATTAAATATTGGACTAATGCTTCTATCTGTCACAGGTATTCAGTGTTTTTATGTTCCGCTGAGTTTAGGACTGTTATGTTTAAGTTATTCATGGACTTTTAGTTTGCATCCTTTCTCTTCCTGTGTTTTCTTCCGGTTAATCTGTTTCCTTGGTTACTCGTGATTTATACCTGTGTGTTTCTATCCCTATCCCTCCCTTCCTGATCATGTTTCTTAGTCCTCCTGTATTACTTTGGTTTTGGTATTTTGGTTTTGTTTAATAAGGTACTATTTGCACTTAACTTAACTCTCCTCCTTTGCCACACCACTGTGATACTAATGATCTAAAAAAAAAATCATTATTTGATTATTATGGCTGATGCTTAAACCTCAATAAACTTCTTGTTTATGTTCAGGAGTATTTTGATCCATTTTGTGCATTGAAATGGGTTGTTTATATGATGGCTGTGCATTGCTAAAACTACATGGGATATATAGATTGTGTTTATAAAAAGAAATAATTGGCGCCTCTTATTCTGCTTTAACAACATAAGCAGAGTAATTCAACCTGCAATCTTCTAACATTTTTGGTAAGTCTACCAGGAGAATAAAAAACACAACCATTGTTGAAAGAAAAATGAGGTCTACTTGTGCTCTTTTAGGGTGAACTGACCATTAGGGCTATTATTTTCTTTCTCTTCCAACGTCTCTAACTTTGCAGTCAGAATTGCAGAGTGGTCTGACTTCTAATGCATGTTGGGGTAAAACTAAGGAGTGTTGTGTTCTTGGAAACAAGATAGCATGTCTGATTAATCAGATGGATTCATACGCAGACACATGCCATTTCTGACTGTTGGTGTTGAGCTCTATAAAAGAAAAGATAATGAATATATCTTATTTTCTCTCTTCCATTCATTATCTATCTCTTCTTCAGACACACTTCTCCTTAATACTCTTCTCTTGTACCTTCCATCATCCGTGAGAGTGATCGAGAGTTCATATTTCCGAGTAAACAATTTCAATATAAAATGGCATATGAAGCAAAAGTTCAATTTCTCACTAGAAAACCATCAGCCTACTGTACACTAAAAACAGATCTGAAAGAGCTTTTTCTGATTTGACACCAAATTGGTGTAGTAACCTAATGTAGCCTAATCCAGTTCATTTAGTCACATTACAAATATTTTTGATGAACAAAACCTGCATGACCAAACATTACAGCAAAATGTTCAACCTGGATTTCCAATATTTGCCATCTATACACAGATAGTGTCAAACATTTGGCTACAAATTATTTCTGAACAGCTGCGGGACAAAATGTCAATTACATATTCTCATCAGCAGTAAAAACTAAAATCTAACAGGTTGTGCACAAGCCACTTTAATAAGTAAATGTCCACGACCCTCACGCTGCTGCTGGGGTTGTTTCAGTTGTGTAAGGCAAGCTTAGCAAGAAATAACATTTGCATTTGATATTAACACATGATTAAATAAAGAGACATCATTGTCGCTGATAAAGGCACTCGAGGTATGAAGTGTTATTCGGTCTGTAAAGACTCTGTGCGGTGAGACAAATCCTTTCTCATGGAAATCAGTCATGTCTCCACTTCCTCCGTGGGTCATCCACTTCCTCCGTGGGTCATCCACCTCAGAGTGTCCTCTCTCTGCTTTTCATTAAAAACACAAATTTAACCCTGTGCATCTGACTACACTGCCTCCATTAGAGGTGCAATGGTTTAAAAATGGCACGCAAGCTTTGTGGGCTTATTATTACTTTTTATGCTGTGGGATTATTATTATTATTATATTAAGTGTCTTTAACTACTAACCACTAAGATTTAAATTAATCATTTGATACAATGCACTTCTTCTGTAGCCTACATGTTTTTACATTGTACTTATATTTAAAAAAAAAAAAAATACCTGCATGTAATTATAGCATGTGATTGATTTCTGTAATTACATCTTTAATTACATTGTTTATCCTTTTCTTACATAACCCACCCATAACCCTAATCATACACCAAACCTGTCTAACTTTACTCATATCCCATCTTGATATAACAGCAATTAACCTGAACACAATAAGTAGGCTATAGCCTATTATTTTGATTTTTCATTTTTTTTAGGTTTTGCTCATCTGAAGAATTTAAAATGTAACATCCAGAACATTTTAACCGTAAAAGGGTAAACTCAAAAGCCATGAACAGACCACAAAAAGTGGTTATTAAAAAGAAAAAGCACAAAAGGATGCTTTTAAAAAGAGAGCTTCATTCTTCTAGAACTTAATGCTTGAAAACAAGAGATATTGTGTTGAGCTGTTAGTTTCGGAGAACCCGAAACATAGGCAATCTCTCGTGGCTCTTGCAATTCCTTGAATAATTCAGTTGTGATTCGCACCCAGAATTCAAAATCTTTTGTTAGTTTATATAACACACGGGAGAAAAAACAAAGGTTTCGGCTTCTTCAGTGTTTAATTCCTCTCATATGTGCTTTTTTTATATATATATATATTTCCAAGACCCTTCTGAAGTTGCTCACCTCCTTTGACGCAAAAGAATCGTGTTAAACGAGCCATCTGCATTCATGTTTGCACAGTTGTAGACAGAACTTCGTAAAACATGCGTCGAATGAGTCAATCATAACGTCACCTGTCTGCAGTCTACATCCTGATCAGCACACGTCCATAAAGTCACGGACTGTCCGAACCAGGACTATTTCAACTTTAGATACTTCCTCTAGCAATGTGAGCGAAATATTAAAGAGGAGTGCTCTTCGTCATTGTGCGTTTTAAAGCAATCTGACTAATACATTTATTTGTTTTATCGATTTTAAGCGTCGGAAGGAACCTGTCACCTCCCTGTTGCATTGCTATAAAGCCGAGCGTGCGAGTCAGTTCGGTCACGGAGACGCGCATCGGACGCGCGCACTGAAGAACTGTTATACGTGGAGAAAACTGTTCACGCACAGCTGAAAGAACACTGAACAACATACTCGAACAATACGACTTGAATCGACGTTTACCTTACGTTTTATACTTTAAAGTGCTTTGGGAAAGGAAAAGGAAAGTTACTGGGTGAAACATGAAATTTCTCTTACCAGCTGTAGTCCTTTTTCTTGTTTTGTGCCAAGTTTTTGGAGAAGAATTGGGTCCAAAAGAAGACCTTGATTATTGGACAGGCAACAATCAGGTACAGGTGAGTTTTTAATCTTTGCCTGTTGTCTAAACATGTCTTTTAGACTAAATTAAAGCTACTGTAACTATTTGACATTTTTAGGGCTTGTTTTATTAACCAAAACAACAACAAAAAACATTCTTATCAAGCAGTCTCATTATATTGACTATGTTATGTTAGTATATTCTATTAATAACTGTTAAAAAAATCTTATCTGTAAAGGTAATTATATTGAATTAGCCTATGCTACTTTTCATTATTTAAAGCTCAGCTTCATAGAGTGATTATAACAGAAAATGTCACAATTGACATTCCAGTGAGCAAATTACGTTGTAATTACTAATAAAGTTCTGTGTAATAATAATGTGCAACATTATATAATTTTTTTTTTTTTGTCATAATTTTACATTGTTATTATCGATTCGGTAGGATGTAGCCACATTCAGGATTGAGGAGGACCAAAGGCAATAATTTAGAAATTAACCATTAAATACATATAACATGTAACATGGCACATGCAATAAAAAATCCATCAGCTGTATTCATTGGATTTCACTGGGTAGTTAGAAAGGATTCAAGTACAATATGCACAGGTCGCTGTCCAGTGCTGAATTACTCAATGCTCATATTGCTTGTTAGAATGGAGCACACGTTTCTCATTTGACATTGCGGGTTGGAAGAGAGCCAAGCACTTATGTCTCTCATGGTTTTTGTTTCTATAAACTGCATCTTTGCAACTGCTGTACCTAGTAAAGTACTTTTGTGCTCAAAAACTGTGGTGAAAAATTATGAAATTTTGTGAATTCTGTATTGGGATGCATTGGTTTTAAAATACTAGTTATAAAATACTAATTGTATCAACATCTGCAAGGGTTCCAGTGATATTATAATGTGAGGAGTGGCATCTGTATGCTGGTGGTCTAATGTTCCACTAATCAAATCATCTCTTGCAGGATGAGTGGCTTCAGTCGGATCCCTTCAGAGAGATACTAAGACGTATGACGAGGAAACCCCGACCTCATCAGTTCATTGGTCTGATGGGGAAACGGTCCTCTGGTAAGACCGCAGTCCTATATCTCATGCATATCATAAAAAAATCAGATGTTGATAATACGTTTTAACTAGAATGCAGCAAATTACAAAAAATGCTTTTGACCTATAACTGACATCTCTTTCACTCTTCCACCCCCACAGCAAATGCACAGATTACACGAAAAAGTAAGTGATCTCAAAAACACTCCTCCATACAATGCATATATTATTTGCTAAATGCTTACATTTGCCTAAAAGCAAAGACACTTGAGGAGAGATTTACATATATAATTATACAACAACATTTTCAGTGGTTTTTTTTTTTTTTCTCACATGAAGAAAAAGGTTTTTAGAACTCTAGAAGAGAGAAGAGAAATCTTTACAAATCCTTGAACTTTGCAGGTTTTATAGTCACATTCACAGCTTATTAAATGGAATCTTAAGAGTGTTAGCAACACATGATTCCTTTTAATGAAGCTCCATCCTCAAGGTCTTTTTCACAGTAAAATAAAAACAATTGTAACATCCTTCAACCACACTCTAGGCTTCAACAATATAGCAGAACTGTACATATGTGTGTATATATCCATATATATCCATATATGCATATATATATATATATATATATATATACACATATATACATCAATTAGTTTTAGGATAGCTGCTTCATCAATGATAGAAATAGTTATAATACTAATAAAAACTAGTAGCTTTAAAATTGAGATATGAGTTATGTGTAACCCCAACCTTCTCTTTTCACAGAATCGTATGAATGGGGAACAGTACAAATCTATGACAAAAGACGTTAATGGCTAAAATGGATCATCGTCACATCCACTTCCTTATGGATCATTTCATTATGTGATACTCATTTATTTTTTTTTTATTTTTTTTATTCAGGTCAGAAATAAACATTCTTATTTCACATTGTGAAATAAGGCCACACCTGTGCCAGTTTATTTATGTCAGACATTTTAAAATGGTTCAGCTGTGATCAAACGTGTTTGTCACAACATAATTCTCGATGTTGTGGAGCATTAAAGCAAAGCGTTGTCCTTTCTAAGGTACTCAGAGATTTGTGCTGAAAATGTCAATTTTAGTGCCTCATAGTGTTTTCACCATGACTGATGATGTTATAATACAGACAGTCCGGGTGTGATGTCATCCTGCGCATGTCTTGTCACTGCTACGAGCAAAGGTTTTGCTATCTGATATCCTCTGTGATTGTAGCTTGATATTAAAAATATTTTCTTTATTGGTGGAACTTTTAATTCCTTGTATCGTTGAATGTGTGGCGTATCACGGTCTAAAGGTGCTTTCACAATGGCACACTTACTCCACCTACAGGCTATTAGATATATTTTAACCATCAAGTATTCTTTTAAACCAGGCTTGTTGAACTGTATTAATATAACACAACTCGACTGGTATTTTGAAGAAACCCTTTTTCAGTATCATGACCAGATCTTTCAATGCAATCACTCCAGCATCTCTAGCACATTAAACTTCTTTAATCATTCAAGCAGTTTCTTTTCTCTAATTGAAAATCCACTTTCCACTTCCACTTTCTTACAGTAATGGTGCACCAAAGAAAATACAAATACCGCATTGATATTATAAAAATAATAATAAATATAATTTCTTAACAATTAATATTAGTTTCACATCTCAATATTAAGCCAGCAGTTAAGGATAAACAGTGAACCCTACTTTAATCATTAATTCATCTCAGAGACTTATAATAACAGTATTTTTATTTATTTATTTTTTTGTAATAAATAACTGCTTAAAAGCAGTTTAACTAGCCAACTAATTACCGTATTAATTTCAATTAGCTACGCACACAAATACAATCACTAAAGGGACGGACCCACTGAAAGAACCTGGGATAAGTGCATAGCTCAATTGCACAGTGGTAACAGATATTATCCAGCCCAGATATATATAAAAAAAAGATATAGTAACTTAAACTAATAATTTATTCCTGAACCAAAAAACAAAAACATTAGCGTTCAAAACTTTGTAGACAATACAATTCTTTTTAATTCAGCTTTGCCATCACAGATTAAATTAAAAATATATATATTTAAATAAAAAGTAGTTATTTTAAATTGATATACTGTATAATATTAATATTTTACATCTATCTATCTATCTATCTATCTATCTATCTATCTATCTATCTATCTATCTATCTATTTTCCATAAAAAGGTTTGAAAACAAACATGATGTTTGAAGCCTGAAAAAGTTGACGGGGCCTCCATTTTTATCTCTTGAACTATTGCATGAACTGAAGAAATCACACTAACCTGTGAAAAACTGACTCTTTAGGAGACTAAAACTAGCCTAAAAACAAATTTTAGTAAACTAAACAATAAAATATATTATGGTAATGTTTAAACCGGCTTCATGTGGGAGGCATGTATGCTATAGTGATTGTATTGTTTAGCCAAGGTCTGAAGTCTGATGCGAGTACTGGTCTTTATCAGGCTTGTAGATGGACAGGGTTCTGGCCGAGGGGTCTGTGGCCTTGATCCAGCGAGGCATCCAGTAATGTGGCGTCCACTCACAGCAGACGGGGAAATTCTTCTCAAAGATCATTCACCTGAAAGGGAAAAGAAAAATTCAAGAAAGAGATAAAGAGGAAGAGGAAGAGGCTTTAAAGCGCTGTGCCATGTGCATGTACATGTGCAGTACCTCAGACTATTATGCAGTTATCTATAAAGGCACGTCTCTGCGGAGATGGCTAGACTCAGAAAGCACAATAGTTTATTAATAAATAATTAAAATGTGTTTTTTTTTCTCCCAACACATCCATAATCATTACTTTTACCGGTGCTTTGCAGCAAGCTTTATGCGCGAGCCTGAGCGCAGAATATGCTATATCACCCCTATAGCTATTTAGGCTATTAAAGTATGGTTTAGTATGCTATTAATATTAATAAATGTAATAAACGTGCGACAAAAAGGGGCACAGCCCTTGGCACAAGGAACCGCTCCACTTTAGAATAAAATGCAATGACATTACAAAAAGTGCGGCAGTAGCTGCAAATCACGTCATGCATGCGTAATGAGTCAAATGTTTTTATTTTATTTGTTGCTTTTATCAACTTATTTATAAATATAACATACAGCATGTATATAATTGCTTCCAGAAAGAATGTGTGGGGGTGCTATGGGGGTGCTTTGGTTTTTCTTGGGGGTGCTAATTGCAAATGCTAGCCCCTCCCTAGCGCCGCCCTTGTTCCACGAAAAAGTCTTTTCTGTTTTGTATGGACTCTCTTTAAGGGTTTGGGGTTTGTCGAACTCCAATAATAAACTTTGCATGGAGACAAGTAGCCACAGGAGGGACTGGCATGTGTAAGGATAAATCATTGAATTGGAAGGTGTCAGATAAACCCACCTTAGGCACTCTCGTCTCTTCAGGCAGAGAGAGGTAGTATGTGGTGAACCAATGGTCCAGGAAAGGCAACTCCAGTCTAATGAAGAAACAAACAGTTTGGAATGACAAATACTATGTTAGAACAAATTTTTTGAACTATTTTGTCACCGAGTAGGCTACTATATTAAGTCGCTAAGTAGTATAGCCAAACTAATTTCCTTATTTAAAAAATTAGGGATACAATTAAAAGCGATACAATTTAACAAAATATATATTTTTTAAAGTGGCAAGCAGTTTTGGCCAAAGAGGTGGGCCAAAATCTTATTTCCCTTTTTTATTTTTTCATCTTTGTCATTAAAAATAATAACAAAGATGCAAATGACAAATAATAGGACAAATACAACATAAGAAACAAATGATATAAACCACATGATAAAACTTTGTTTATTTTAAACTAAAATAAACTTCAGCTACAGTTGGTGTATTTATAATAGCATTCAAGTAAGAAACTGAATAAACAGATGTCAAAATAAAACACTACATAAACTTCACTTTACGAATTTAAATGTTCATTGATTCTTATTAAAGGAACCGTATGTAAGATTGTGGCCAAAACTGGTACTGCAATCACTTTCAAATTACTGTAGAGCGGTGTATCCCCTCCCACTCCCCCCTGACTCGAGGTTGCCAGTTAGGCTGCAGGATCCAGCAGGAACGTAGGCTGCTACAAAGAGCTTCCAATGGCAAGTGACGAGTCTACACAGTAAGTTTTTTTTTTTTCTGTTGTTTTTTAGATGTTTTGCGAAGTAATTATGTAACGCAAAAATTTACATAACTTTGTTCGACTGTCATGAATATTTGAAATGTCCATTTACATTAAGTACAAGTTGCCAAACATAATGAATCTTACCTCTCCAGGAGAAAATTAGCAACGTTAGCGTCTGTCTTCAAATTCTTCTCTGTTTTCAGCCGTCATATCTTTCAAAGGCATCTCCTATACAAATCCTTGTTTTATTTTTCGGACTTTGTCACGACATATTTCGGATTCATAATGAGGTCTTTTAGGTTTCGTAACGTTAGACATTTTTTATCCGACACGTTTGTAGCTGCAGCTGTGGTAACTAGAGCAGAGCTGGCAACCCGGATGCCGAAACACTACTGACTTCGTGATTCGTAGATAGGTGGAGGGTGGAGCATCAGGCCAAAACACAACATGACAACATCCACATCAGTTGAGGGCTGCAACTTCACTTTTAAATGACAATATCCTGGCCGGATTACTGTTGTCAGTGATATAAGTATTTGAAATGAACATGATTTCTTAATGTCTAGTGACATATCAGGGCCATTTTATGATTAATTGAAATACATTTCTTACATATGGTTCCTTTAAAGCTACTGAAATTATTCAGTCAAGAGCAGGAATTGATTTTCTCTGTCTTTTAATGGTAATGACAAAAGTGTTAGGTTTATAAGACTGCGGTTACTTCAAGACCTCATGCACAGATCTAATCCACAGACACACATCCGATTCTCTCCGAACTCTTCACGTTCACTAAAGACATAACTGACTGCGTTTATGTAAACCTTGTAAGTATTTGAAGGATAAAGCGCAATAAGCCGCAAAACTTAGTTTAGTAGTCACAAGCATTGACAGGCTTTTAGTATGTGCACTTCGGATGTACGCCCTCAGAAAAGTGAATGTCAGAGCAGCGTGCGAAGAAAATGTTTAACTGTCAATGCTTTAAAATTGTGATATCATACAAGTCTATGCTACTTTTTCACAAGGAAGGAAACATTGCGTAATAAAATATCACACTAAATCAAGAACACAAATCCTGATACCAACCAGCAAATAAAGCTGATTCATTGATAGGCTACCGTAATGAATGGAATAACATTCATACACATTAAATGCGTCACTTTTAAAAGTATCAAAATACTTTTTAGAGACACTGTAAATACACACAAGTTAATCATACAATAACATGTACCTTATGAAAGTAAATGCATCCTTGTGTCATCTCAGCTCATCCGAACTGTCACCTGAGAAAATCACAACGCTGTCTGTCTTCTCACGGATGTACTTTGATATCAGGTACATGCCTAAAAAACAGAGATCACTGAATGTTCCTGCTGCCATCTAGTGGCTATGAGATCAGACTCAATAGTCACACTGCCAAGACAAGCATGGCTACTATTGTTGATACTTTTGATTTGTTCTAACCACAAGTATTAAGCTTTTCCATGCAAGTCATCCAGTACGGTTTGTGCTACAAATATAATTGATGCCACAAATCAGGCAGCTTGTTGAACAGGGGTGTGCCATTTATTTCTTGACTAATAAAAAATAATAAACACCTAATAATTCCACAAAAGTTCCTTCAAGACTGTTACAGTTACAGAAGTCTGTATGACACAGATGAAGGAGAAAAGCATCACGAGAAAGAGCAGAAAAAAAAACAGATGGGAGATCGCCTCGTGCTGAATCTTTTGTCCTGCTAACTAATTTTCTAAGCAGTATAATGCTGACGATGCATTTTTTAAGTTTCAGACCAGCATTATGTCTAATCCAGAGAATTCACGTGATCACATGGTCAAATGAGTAGAGCAGAGGAATGGTAGCAAACTAAACCCTCAACCTAACTGGCTGAGGTCAGGGTGCAATGACAGCAGGACAGTTTTATCATCAATGCTTTGCAAATGTTAAAAAGAAATTAAGTTCACAAAAATGTTCACCACAATGTGTTGTGCTAATTTGAATATGCAGATGTGCAAAAGAAAATCAAATTTCACATTCTGTGC
Organism: Leuciscus waleckii; assembly: GCA_900092035.1. Classification (NCBI taxonomy): domain Eukaryota; kingdom Metazoa; phylum Chordata; class Actinopteri; order Cypriniformes; family Leuciscidae; genus Leuciscus; species Leuciscus waleckii. The sequence continues at coordinate 12,101 of FLSR01001475.1, forward strand.
TCCACACGAGAAAATGAGTAACTGAAGGAATTGATTGACTTTAAATGCACCCATCAAAAAATCGTGTCTTACGAATGAGATGAACTCTTGTACTCACCAACGGAGGCATAGTGAAGATGTCAACTCCCAAGTGAATGAGACTTCCTCCAGCACACTGAACCTCTCCTCTGGAGTGAAGCTCACCTCATGATGTTCACTGCTATAAGAAATTATGGTCTGTTCCAAACCACTTCAACTCCAATATATATCAAAATGTTCCTTCACTTAAAAGAGCTTAATTATCATATAGAGACGATTACATCCAATCTCAGTAATATGAAAATAGTATCACAGAGGCACAGGTGTCACCTATTGCTTGGGAGTGACAGAGGGCAATCGAGAACCATCTTGATTAAAGGGACTTCAAACAATCTTATCACTTTAACCTTTGACTGTTCTTATTTGAAAGAATAACAGAGAACCTTCTGTGGGACACTAGGGACCATGGGGTGTCTCAATTTCATTAAAATACAGACCACAGCTGTTGCAAGAAGAGCAACTTCATTTACATTAAGACCAGGATAAAAGGTTTAGGATTGGGTATGTTCGGGGTTCATTCTGAACCCAAGGTGTACCTTGCCACTGCTATGCTGTAATAAACTTCATTTTTGACATCTTCGACATCCACATCATTTTTTCTTACACTGCCAATGTAGTCTGTCACCTGCCACACAACACCAGGTAAAACTAAAACACTCAAAACCAGACTTGAATCGAGTCCACCTGGAAATACAAAAATCATGTACAGAGTGAATGTAAAAGTAATAATAATAATAAAAATGATATATTATCAGTAATTAATGCACTAGCCTAAATCAAAAACTAAATGAGCATAGGCACCTGAGAGGAGGCAACCGATTCTTCTGTGTGTCATCAAGCGTTTATACCGCATTTTCAAAAAGGATCCTAATGTTGCTCTTGACAGTCTTCAATTCAAAGCCTGATGAAAAGTAAGAAATCAATTTCTCGTTAATTCAGACTCATGGAAAAGTAAATGGTGGTGTAAAGCAGATGCACACTAAAGGGACTGAGATGTTCCAGAAATATTTTGGCCATTCATCTGGGTAAGATTGCACCAGTAGTTCATAAGCTCTTACTTAAAGCTACATATGTGATTATTTTTTGCCGCTAGGGGTCGCTAACCTCTTACAATAACTAACGCGTAGGTTGATGAAGCATAAGTGGAATAATGGAACTTGTCGTCATGCCGAAGGATCTAATAATGTTTCTGGATGAGTGAATACATTTATGTTTTAACATGACTGTGGTATGAAGCATGGCACGATTGCTAATGAGAGACAGATATCAGCACTACACGCGAGTCCCGCGGATATAAAGGAGTAAGGACATTTCATTCTACCGAACTACCCACAAGTGCTGAATTAATACTCACACAGGTCAGTTTATTAGACGAATGAAACTTGTGAGGTAACACAGCGCTGTTTCACTTGGTCTACACTCTCACACTAAACTGCATTTGAGTATGTTGAAAGTTATAATGTTATGTGTTAGTTTGTCTGTATGTGACTAGCAGTAAGCTAGATCAACATTAGAATAACATACTGATCATATTCTAACATGTCATCATGTTGAGCTATATAAAATTGATTTGTTTTATGTACATTTGCTCACCTCTACATTTGCGCATCTCTGTCAAGTTGAAGTTTGTCATGGACGAGGAGCTCTTGGCATCTCGAAAACGCCACGCTGATACTGATCCTCGTTTTAGGTCTCCTTTTGTCCCAAAGTCTGCTTGCCATGGTCCATAATGTTTGAACGAAACATCAACAGCGTGAGCGTGCCGCTAGACGTAACACAGTTGTCCACGTCTGTCACCATGTACTATGGCAGTACAAGTGAAAACCAGGGATAACGTGGATATTGCATCACTTACAGGCGACAAGTGAACAGGGACGAGCGAGCCATTATTTAAAATTGAAATTTCTCTGAAATTAAAAATCTTTGGGGATATTGTAAGTACACAACTGCAGGAAATATTTGACACTGTGCAAATGATTTTTGGATATATTATTACAAAATTATTACATATTGTACCTTTAAAATTACCCTGGAAATCGTACTCGGTTACTAACGTAACCTCGGTTCTCTCTAGAAGAGGGAACGAGTACGCGTTTTTGTAAAACGCTACGGGAAAAGTCTCTTTTCAC